>CAUYPK010066444.1:0-143792 GCA_963574355.1 Loris lydekkerianus | reverse complement strand
TTGTGTTTTGTGGCTTTGGCGGGCTTACAAATTGCCACCCCAAAAATACCAAAAACTCCTTCCCTGGAAACAAATTATGATACCTTATATGGCAAAAAAAAAAAAAAAAAAAAAAAAAAAAAACCATATGAAAAAATGCTCATCATTCCTAATTATCAGAGAAATGCGAATCAAAAGCACCCTGAGATATAACCTAACCCCACTAAGATTAGCCCAAAGCTGTAGATGCTGGCATTGATGTGGAGAGAGGGGAACACTTTTACACTGTTGGTGGGACTGCAAACTAATACAGCCTCTTTGGAAAGAAGTATGGAGAATTCTCAAAGAACTAAAATTAGACCTCCCATTTGATTCCACAACCCACTACTAGGCATCTACCCAGAAGAAAAAAAGTCATTTTTATCATAAGGACATTTGTACTAGATTGTTTATTACAGCTTAATTTATAATCACCAAGGTGTGGAAACAACCTAAATGTCTTTCAACTCAGGAATGGATTAACAAATTGTGGTTGTGGTATATGCATACTATGGAATACTGTTCAGCAATAAAAATGGCGACTTTGGCTCTGCAGCCATAGCTCAGTGGTTAGGGTGCCGGCCACATACACCGAAGCTGGCAGGTTCAAACGAACCTGGGCCTGCTAAACAACAATGACAACTACAAAAAAATAAATAAATAAATAACCGGGTGTTGCGGCGAGCACCTATAGTCCCAGCTACTTGGGAAGCTGAGACCAAAAAGTTGAGGTTGCTGTGAGCTGTGATACTACAGGACTCTACCAAGGGCCAGTGAGACTCTGTCTCCAAAAAAAAAAAAAAAAAAAAAGGTAACTTCAAATCTATTGTATTGTCCTGGATGGAGTTAAAAAATACTTTCTTCTTAATAAAGTATCACAGAATGGAAAAGCAATTATCCAATGTACTCAATACTAATATGAAGCCAGCAGATGATCTAATGTATACTCACATAAGAGAAAATTTATTTCAATTCAAGTTGGGGAAAGATAGCAAGGGAGGGAGGGGAGGGAGGACGAGTGTGGTGTTTCCACTGAATGGACACAGGGTGGGGTGTTTGGCACATCTTTTTAGTGCAGGACAGAACCACAAGAGGAACGCCACTTAACAAAATCAAATATTTTGATTGTTTGTACCCTCACATTAACCTGAAATAAAATAAATAAATAAATTTTAAAACACAGTTATAGCAGATCTGATTACGTTAAAAATCGTAGCATGGGGAGATTATCCAGCATCCTCTAAGTGGACCCTAAATGCAATCACAAATGTTACATGATAAGAAGAGTGGCAGAGGGAGACTTGACAAAGGCACACATAGAAGAAGGTGATGTGAAGACACTGCCCTGGAGGAATGCAGTGATGCAGCCACAAGCCAAGGAAAGCTGGCAGCCACTGGAGCTGGAAGAGATTCTCCCCCCAAGCCTCAAGAGGTGGAAATGGCCCTTCTGACACCTCGATTTGAGACCAGTGAGCCTGCTTTCGAGCTTTTAGCCAGAACTGGGAGAGAATTAATCTCTATTATTTAAGATGCCAAGTTGTGGTGATTTGTTAGGGCAGCCTTGGGGGAATTAACACACCAGCTCTGCAGAGTTGGAAAGATAAAGTACAGCTATTAAAACAGCTGGCACATGGCAGATTTCAGAGTTGAGATGTCACACATCAGATGATTGGAAGCTGCCACATTACAGCCCAGGGCCCCACTTTAAGGAAAGGTCTTGAGTTTCTACAAGAAGCATCTGAAATTTCTCCAGCAGATTTATTGAGAATATTATTCTTCATCGTCTGTCTCCTTTGGCTAGAATGTAAGCCCTGAGAGGACACCCTTCTTTATATTGTTCACCTTCGTTCTCAGCTGCCTAGAATAGTGTCTGCACGTAGTAAATGCTCAGTAAACATTTGTTGAATACTAATAACAGAATGATACCTATATATAGGTGGTATCACAGGATGGCAGCTGTGATGTTATTAACAAAAGGCTTTAGGGGTGATATCTTTCCTCTCTGGAGGATGATGGTGCTTGGGATAGCTTGGCTCCTGAGGATTGGTCATGCAAGGAATATCCAGTGCTCGAGTAGGGAATGCTTCCAAAACCATAAAACGCCATCCAGAGCCCCTCACCAGCCATCCCCATTGTTATGTACAAAATCTTCTGCAAATGTACATTCATACACTTCCCCAATTAAATATTTGATCATTTTTAGATTCTCAAAGAGAGCCTGAAACCTTAAAAAAGTCTGTAGCCCTGAAACAAATTATCCCCACCATCTCCGGCTGTGGATAGCTCCAGAAGCCATTGAGAGCCGCCTCCAGATGCAGATTGCCACTAGTGCCAAGGTGCTAGTGCAAGATTGTCACTAGCGCAAGGTGCTAGGACAAGGTGCTCTGGAAGATTGTGGGGCAGACACCTGGCTTCTCTGAGCACAGGGCTGGATGTGGAAAGAGGGAGCACAGGGGCCTTTGGAGCACCTGAGGGCCATGGCAAAGTCCCGAGCCTGTGCAGATGACTCACCAGCCGTGCGCATCTCTCCCCAGTTCCATAGCAGCTTGAAGGCAGCCATGGTGGGGTATTTACACCTCACATATTGGCCAATGCTACAAAATAGTCTCTTTTTTTTTTTCTCTTAAAAACCTGTTGTTAAACACTTTACCAGCACATCACAGGAAAAGCCCCGCCTTGGAGACAGGCTGCCTTTTACCTGTTCTGGAGCCATGCTAGGCACTCCCCACACCCCCAGCATCCCTGTGCTGTGTACGACATTGGTGCCATGAAAATTTATTTACCAGGACTCAGCTGAGGCAGCTCAGATGCGCTGGACCTAGAACAGAGGATGGCTCTCCCATCCCATCATCTCTCCTAGAGACCTCGGTCCCAGCCCAGCGGGCAGCAGGGGACTCAGGTGGGGCTGACCCACTGAGTGTGCAGAGACGGCTCCACCAGAGACATGTCCTCCGAGGCCAGCCTCTGTCCACCCCTCTCTCAAGCCCACGCTCACTTCTCTTGGCCCCCTCCAGCCAGGGTCCCAGCCCCGGGGAGTCAGACAGACAGGCCGCTCACAGGTCTTGTGCTTTCCAGGCAGTGGAAAGGCACTCTGGTCTCTGACTCCCCTCCCATCTGTGCCCAGCGATGAGGGCAGGAGCCATGAGGATTGATCCCAACAGAGTCAGCGTGAGCCCCAGGCAGAAACTCACGGTCACGGTGCACCTGACACACTGGGAACTGACAGGCTGCATGGCATTCACACATGTGACGACCGTCATCCCTCCCTCCAGATGAGGGAACGGAAGCTCCAAGTGGGTAAATTCCATGCTCCGAGCTGTGCCAGGGAGCTGGAGGTGGCTGGGAAAATGGACCTGTCTGGTTCTGAGCTCTTTGCCATCACCTAACTCCCAGCACAGCGCGGGGTAGGTCGAGTGAGATCCCAGCATTCGCGCCTTCCTCTCGCCTGCCGCTCCAGCTGTGTTCCTGCTCTCCCCAGGAAAGTCACAGGTCCTGGGTTAATTGCTGGCTTGAGAGCAGGGACAGAGGCCAACGGTGTGGCCTCCGCTGGGGGTGCAGCAGCCAAGGTGGAGCAGCTGCTCTGCGGGCTGATTGCTGCCAGCCCCACGCCTGCCCTCTGACTCACTAACTGGTACTTCCTCGTTAGAGACATTTCATGGAGATGAAAAAGTATGTATGTGTATGTATGCGGCGGGGATCCGCCAGGCAGGCTGAAGTAACAAATGACTAGAGCCACCTCCTCTGGGGAGCTGTGAAAATGGAAGGCGCTCAGGGGGAGGGGAAAGAGACAAGGAGAACCAGATCTCACCAGAATCTGATCTGGTCAAGTGTTTCCCCTCCAGTGGCAGGTGAGTCTGAATCAGAAACTCTCCAAGGATTGGAAGACAGAGATGTTTGTTACAAAGCACAAGCCTATAGCATGCAGGGGGAGCCTCAGCTAGGGGAGACACAGGGCTGCCAGGAAGACTGTACCTTGTGGGGAACCAGCGTCCTATCTCATACGCCCCTGCCCTGTCCCTCAGAGGCCTCCAGGAGCCAGTGTCAGCTTCTGGCTTACCCTGACTACAAACACCCTGCAGCAGCTTCCTGCTGTCCCCTTGGAGTGGGGACAATGGGCTTTGGCTACCAAAGCAATTTGGCATCCAGACTCCTGGAGAGGGAAAAAGGGAGTGGGCATCCTCCATCCATCTGCCGCCCAGCCACCCACCCAATAAGCACTGGGCTCTTCTCTCCTCAGGGCCTTTGCACACACTGTCCCCACTGGCTGGAACACTGTTCCCTTCAGGTGCCCACATGGAGGATCCTTCTCATCATTGAGGTCCTACCTCAATGCTACCCCTCCAGAGAGATGTTTCCTGACTGTCTCTTTAGAACAGCTCCCTTTCTCCAGCCCCAGTTTTCACGGCCTTCCTAGCACTTGCTTCTATCACAAGCATCTCGAGGTCTTGTTTTACTCCTTGGTTATCACCGAATCCTCTGTCTCCCAGTAAAAAGCAAGTATGGCCCTTCTTACCCTGCATCCCCAGTGCCCGGGGTACTGCAGGTGCCAGGTGTAGGGGAGTGAACAGATGGGCAAGTGGCAGCATTTCCTGAGCACCCACCATCTGCCAGCACCCACGCTAGGAACCCCTAGAAGAATGAGAGTGACATGGTCCCATCCTCCTGCAGGTCACAGAGGCACCAAGAGACCCTGGTGATGTCGGAGAAGGCTTTCCCAGCAAGTGGCCATTGAGCTGAGCTTTGAAGGAAAAATGAGAATTAGGGGGGCAGCCATGGGGCAGAGGGGACTCCAGTCAAAGGCCCTAATGGAGAAGGCTCAGGGAACTGCAAAACACGGGGTGGATCCTGAGCACAGACGAGGGTGAAGTGTCCAAGTTGCCTTGTTCGATTCCTTGGGCGGCCGCAGAGTGAAAGTGGAGTGAGTGGATGGCAGAGAGAGAAGAGAGGGCAGGCTCCTGCAGGAGGAAGGTGGAGGAACGGGAAGGGCATGGCATAGAGATATTAGGGGTGGAAGGGAGAGGATACGGTGAGGGAAAATGAGGCGCCCAGGGTGATATCCAGGAATCTTCAATGAAGCCAGAGCAGGAGCCCACAGAAGCAGGAATTCTGTCCCGGGGCTACTGAGCTTGGATACCCAGAGGGAGCACCCCTCTCACCAGGCCACCCTACCCTCTGAGTGCTGCTCACCTGCAGGGACAACAGAACCTGCCAGCCTGGGAGGGGGCGCATGGGGAGAATGAGATGGGGGCACCTGGGTGGGTGTGGACAGTGTCCCCTCCTGATGTCTCTACTGGAGGCCAGAAGGAGGGAGCCTTCAGATGATCTGGCTTGTCTGGCCTAACACTCAGTAACCAGGCAAGAAAAAACAGATCCAGAAACAAGAAATAATTTTCTGCATCAGTCAGGAAAAGCTATGTTTGCTGCATTAACAAAAAGTCCCAAAATATTAGCCGATCCAAGACTCAAAGCTTATTGTTCATGTATTTAACACGTGTGGGGCAGTGCTCTGTTTCCTCCTCCTCCAGGACCCAGGCTGCCCTGGTCATCAGGAAAAAGGGAACAAATTCCCTAGAGTGTGTTATACAGGCAAATGTGACACCAAGGTCACTGCCTGACTCATTGGCTAGAAGAAGTCCACAGCTCTGCTCACTCGTACAGGGGCCAGACTGTCTTCCATGTGCCCAGAAGAGGGAGACTGGGAACATTTGGGGATACTGATGAGCTCGCAACCCAGGTCCCTCCTAACAGAGCTCACTCAGTGCCAGGCAGCTGAGTGGTCCATGAATATCATCCATTTGATCCTCACCACAATCCTGCAAAGAAAACATCACTATTGTATCCATCTGCCAGTCAAGGGCATCGTGGCCCAGAGAAGTCATGTGTCTTGGCCAAGATCACACACTGTTAAGAAGCGAAGCTGGGGTTCAAACCCAGGGCTTCTCCATTCTGAGCCCTAGCAAGAGAGGCTGCATGACTCAGGGGAGGAACTACCCGTCTTCTCTGTGGCCCACTGTATTTTTCCTGGACACTGCAGCCAGCTTCGCCTTCAGCTTTCAGGGGAATAGATGGTGAGAGTGAATTTGATCTTCAAATCTGTCAAGCTATGCACGGGGTGAGGACAAAAACACTTCCCAGGTGTTTTTATTAGAAAAGAAAGGTGCAAAGTCCAGAGTCACGCTGTCTTCATAAGTGGAACGAGGCTCGGCAGCTGGGAAAATGATGGCTCCAAACCCAATCTTAGTGTTAATTGCATCACAGCTACCACCCCCCAGCTAGAGAAGCATATGTGCAATTAGCATGCAGCCTGAGCCCCCCGGGGCCTGTCCTGTCAACACATTAGTTAGGTGCCATTAACACTATCCCACTGCTACCACACCTCCCAGAGCTGGACCTCCACACTCTTGAAAAGACAGACTTGGAGTGAGTGTTTTCTGTACAGAACTCTGGTTACCTGCCCAGCCAGCCTCCTCTCTGCTTTGCTCACCTGGTGTCCCTGGTGCCTGGGCAGCATGCCAAGTATGTGAGCGGTGCTCAGCAAATGTCTGTGAATGAATGAATGAATGATATCCCCATGTCTCCCAGCTGTCTTTTAATATTCAAATGAAGTGGTTCCAGGCACAGGCAGATGACTCCTCTTGCTCTGACCCCAACCCCTGCATGAGAAATTCTCAATTTCACTCTGACAGGGCCTTTCTTTCCTTCTTGCCTGTGTCACCTCAAACACGGGACAGTGGTGCCCCCTTTGCCTGGGCGCCCTCCCAGCTTCCATTGGGATAAATAAGCACATGTGTGTCTCCAAATTTGGCTGAAGGGTTAGGGCAGTGTGACGCTGAAAAATTGCATTGCCTGAAAATGGGGCAGCAGACGCCTTGGCTGGGAAATGCCTTGCTCCAGCTCCCCCGACGTCCTGAGCTCCCCATTCTACCCCACCACCCTCCCTCCAGCTCCAAAGTCTCTCCCGCTCCCCTTGCTGGCCTCCCACCCCACAGCCACCTGCTCCTGACTCATACAAAGCAGCTGGCCTTCTAACCCCTTCTAGAAACTCCCCCAGGCCTGCCTTTCCATATTCAAAACATCCCTCAATCTGGGTCTTTGCTCTTCCCAGCCAGAGCCCCAGAAGAAGCTCTGAGATTGCTTGAACAAGGATTTCTTGAGCTTGGTGCTTGGCCGTAGTCTCTGTAGGCACATGACTTCGATGAAAAGATTTATTCTCCTCCAGACGTGAATTGTGCCACCTCCTTCACCTTAGGAAGCACAAAGGACTGTATGGTCTGGTTTGGGGAGAGCAAACAGCAGTGTTTGTTTCCCAGCCAGGCAATTAATCCCCACAATAATCACTGGAGCTGATGCTATGATTCTTGCCATTTTACAGATGAGGAAACTGAGCCCCAGAAAAGTAAGGTGACTTGTCCAAGGTCACCAAGTTAGTAGGAAGTAGAGCCAGGCTTCAAAGGCAGCTCTGTGGTCTGAGGTCCGTCTTGGTGCCTGACTATTACACAGCCCTCACAGTGCCCCGCCGCCCACCCACAACCCACAGCCACTTAGCAACAAAGAAAGTGCAAACAAGGGGATGTCCTTGGGCTTTGGCATGAGCAAAGCCAGAGGACTGATTTTTATGGGGCACCTGGACCGTGCTAGGCCCCAGCAGGCCATTTTGCACGTTAGTCCTAATAATAATCTTTTACCACCATCTTACAGGTGGGGAACAGAGGTCCATAGATGGTCACTTGAACCAGTCTGTCAAATCGCAAAGGCCACGTTCTACCTCTTCATCACAATGTGGCCTCCAAGAAGCCACACAAGAGCTGAGTGGAGAAAGGTACCCAAATCCTCGTGGCAAATTTGGCAGATGGACTGTCACAGCAGCCCCCTTTTCACACAATGCTTTGAGGGGGAAGGGTGGTGCCCAGACACTGCCCAGCAACTGGTCTCCCAGCCTGGCCTTCCACTCCTTCCTGTTGCCCACCTGTGCATGTCTACCCTTTGTGCTTTTGACCATCCACCTGTCCCAACAGACAGCTCTGGCTTTCAGCTCCATGGGCCACCACACCTAGCAGAAAAGTAAAACACCCAGTCTCACCAAAGTGGCACAAGCTTTGGAGTCAGACCAAATCAAATCCTAATTCTGCAGTAACAACCTAAGACAGCTCGTGAGTACTCGCTAAACAAAAAACCAAAAGCATGTTCGTGGAATTTCATAAAATCATAGAAGTTTGAGAATGGACTAACACACACACACACACACACACACACATACACGCACGTGTGCATGTATGCTCACACACACACAAAATGTCATCTGGCCTAGTCTTCTGGTAATATCCCCATTTCACAGACAAAGCAATCAAGGCACAGTGCTGTGCCCCAGCACATGGCAAAGAGGGGACTGGAACTTGGTTCCCACATCAATGGGATTCTCATGGGGTCCCAGAGAGCACCTGGACTTCACAGAGACGCTGCAGGGTCACACCGAGGAAGGAGGACAAAGCGTGCCCGGCAGCTTGCACCACCAGAAGGGGGTGGCTTTTGTCCATCCCCAGGTCAGGATTGATTTGAAGACATGGTTCGCTGCTTAAGGAAAATCCTGAAAGGCAAGGCACTGCTGCTCCAGAAAGAGCCACAGTGGCCTTTAAGGAACGGAAAGGTCAGGATGACCCAAGAAGCCTGCACCTTATTCCCTCTGCAGAGTGCCCACCCCCCACCAAAGACCTGGGCAGGTTCCCTCGTACGGTTCCCGCTCCATAGCGCCTCTCCATGAGCTCTGAGCTGGGGGCCTGCCCCTTAGTGTTTAGAGAACTTTGGAGCCATCCAATGCTACGTGCCTGTCTACCCACAACCACATCTTATTCCCTGAGTGTGTCCTCCACCAAAAGCCTGCCTCTCCCCTTGGATTCTGGCTAAACCCACCAGCGTCCCCTCTGTAACTATCCCCATTTGTCTCCTGAATCCTCAGTCTCCCTCCTCCTGGTCCTTCACATTAGCTTCCAGCAGTGTTCCTCCTCCTCCACAGAGAGACCCTTCCCCTGACCGCGCATGGCTCCCAGCGCCGCCTGCCCCCACTTCCTCCCTCACCCTACTGCAGGCAGCTCCAGCCAAACCCCCCAGACCCCCTTGTTGCTAAACCCAATATGCACTTGGGAGCCGGGTGCATCCAGAACTCCCGGGAGCATTCACCCACTGAATGTCCCCCTTCCTGTCAATCTTTCTGGTTTCTGTGACTTGACTCTTCCCCTACCTCCCCGGCCAGTCCTCAGCTCTTCAATTGGTTTCTGCTCCTCCCACCTCCTAAGGAGTGGCCTTCAGGACCAATTCTAGAACATCTTCCCTTCCCTTTATACTTCCTCTTTGGATGACTTCATCTACACCCATGGCTGGAAACGCCACCTGCTTCCTGATGACACCAAAATTTTGCCTCTGCTTCACACATCTCTTCTGAATCACATGCTCCGTGTCTTCAACCCGCATGAGCCCACCTGGATGGACCAGAGGCACCTCAAACTGGCTTGTAGGAGATGAGCTCCTGCCGCTGCCCCTGGGATCTTCTCCCATCACCTGGAGCTCTGTCCAGAAACCTGAGAGTCGTGCCTGGGGCTCCATACCCTCTGTAGGCCCCCCTAATTCCTCAGCTGGCCCTGCCACCTCTGCCTCCAAAAGCATCTAGAAACATCCATTTGATTGTGGCCACCTGCACTCTAGCCCAAGCTACCAGCACCCCTCACCCAGAACTGCGAAGGCCGTTCTCCAGCCATGGTCTCTGCTTCCCCTCTGGCTCTCCTTCTAATCCTCCGCAGAGCAGCCAGAAGGACACTTTGAAAAGGAAGTGGCTTCCTGGCCCTGTAACATGGCATCTGAGACCCTGCAGCTTGGGTCGGCCTCCAGGTCCCTGGGCTCCTCCTAAGTCACACTTTCCTTGCCATCTATATGCAGAGTTCCCATCAGCCAGGCTTTCTCTTGCCGCAGGGCCTTTGCACATACCGAGCAAAGTGGCTCATTGCCACTTATTCTTAGGAGGAGGGGACTGTCAGCTCCATAGGAAGTTGAATGACTATTCTGAAACTTCTCCAAGGCCTTCCTCCTATTGCTCTAACCCAAGCAATGCCTGCCTTCCTCCTTGATTGATGGTTCCATCTGGCTTCTCCCCAACACTGCGCCCAGCACTCAGCACTGTGCCTTGCACCAAGCACGTTGTAAGCGTGTGATAAATCCTTGCGGGGTGAATAAATGAGTTAGAAAAACCCTGAGAGCTCTCTGAGGCAACCTACCTAGCCAAATGAGAAAACTGGGAAGGAATTATCTCCGTGCAATGGATGGGGAAACTGAGACTCAAAGAAAAACAGCAAGTTGCCCTCCGGGACACGGCTAGGATGTGGGGAACTAAGACTCAGACCCGGGTCCCATCAGCAGGCCCTGGGAGCATGACTTACATCCCCGTGACCTCCCTCCCACCTGACTCTGATCACCAGTCCAATTACAGTAGCATCATAAGTGGCGATAGATTCACAATTGGTTATAGATTTAACTAAGCAAACCATGTCCCAAGCCATCTATTGTGTAATTGACCACAGAAGACACATTTCCCTTTGCCGTTCAGTTACAACTTAATTTGCCAGGTCAGCAGTTCTGCCTAAAGTCATAGGCAGCAGCCTGGCTGTGAATATCAACTGATTCTCCCAGCACCGCTCAGGAAATGGGGCTTTCCAGCACTTACTCAGGGGTGCACTTGACAGAGAAGGAAACTGAAGCACAGGGAGGAGAAGGAACTCACACCAGGCCACGTAACCAGCAGGTGCGTCACTACAGCTTGAACGCAGCCCTCATCTGTCACCTCCCACACCTTTGCTACTGCCCCACACTACACGCGACTAGTTGGTTTGGTTCGGAATTTGTGGTTTTTGTTTTTCTAGCAAGCATATAAGGTTTCTCTGAAACTAACCTCTTCCTTCCATCCCAGTTGTGGAAAACAAGTATCTCTTTGTGCAAAACCAGACTGTAGCACTCAGGAGGGTGTGTTTAGAGTTGCTCATACCTGTTTCCTTTCTGTGTCCTGCGCACCCAGCCTCTGCACGTGAGTTCCTGAAGGTCAGGGACTGGGTTTATCTTGGTTTCATGTGCCCTGCACAAACCTGTGCCCAAGGAAGCCAGTCCTCCTGAGTGCTCGCTGAATGGAGCTGCTCCTGACAGAGCAGTCACCTTGTGTATTATTAATAGTGTTAGTGGTGAAATATTCATGGATGACTGATGTGATGTTTGAGATTTGCTTTAAATTCGTAAGAGATAAGAGGAGTGAGTGGATGGGGGTGTGGATGGGGCAGGACTGACAGGATTGGAGGCTGGTGGGGCAGAAGGCTGAGGGGAGGTGGGGGTTCCTGTCCATTTTCATGGGAATTCAAAATCCCCCACAATCAAAATTTTTTTTAAATTAAACAACCTTCCCAAATGATACTAATCCTGGTGACGTAAGTAGCTCCAAGTAGAGGGAACAGGGATCATTTACTCATCACTGATGACATGCCAGGTTTTGTGCCCTGAGATTGGCAGGTGACATCTGATCGGACCTTCATGTCACCACTGTGAATATTTTGTCTGTGGTCACCCAGGAAGCAGAGGGTCAGAGACAGAGATCTGGAGTTTCATCTGTGTTTTCTACCCCTGAGCCATGTCACACGTGGCAGTGACACTGTCAGTGTCAGATACACCCTGGAGGGGTCCACAGAGCCAACACCTTATCCCTTGGGGAACCCATGTCTTTATCCTTTAAAGAGAGTGATCTGATTTCTTGAGTCACCCAGGAGTCATCTGGAGCTAAAAATCTCAGGGTAGCCAGGAGGGCTAGCAAGTTGGACAGAGCTCCGTGAGTCAAAATGAGCCACAGTAAGGAAGGGCAGTCCTCCCAGTGCGGGCTGCCACGGTCTTCCTCTTTAATTATTCTGAAGTTCTGCCAGCCTCCTCTGCTCCTGCCCAACCTGGGTTCAGGCCTCAGCCTCCCTCATACCACCAGGTTACCCTGCTCCACCTGCCTCCCACTCGGGCCCAATCTGGTCTGACCTCTCTGCAGTCGCCAAGGAGCTCAGCCTAGACATACTCCGTCCCTGACTATAGCTCCCTGAGCCCTGGGGCATAAAGCTGAAATTTCTCAGCAAGACCTCCTCCTGAACCATCTACCTGCTCCCTGAACCCCCCAAGCTTCCAGCCTCATTTGTCTTGCTGGCCCACCCCTTCCCCCTCCCAGACTGAATGACCTGCAGCCAAACCAAAGCCTCTTGTTCTCATTCTGGAGGGCTTCATACATCCTGTTACTCTGAGTGCCTTGGACACCACCTCTCTCCTTAGCAGCGACCTCCCTCAACCTGGCAAAATCCTAGTCATCCTCTAAGACTCAGCCCAGGTATCACCTCGTCCAGAAAACCCTTCCTGATGCTCTAGGCTGAGGACATGGGTACATTCCTACGGTGCTTGTCCCCAGCCCTGCACACGGCCCCTTGGGTTATGCGCACCATCTGTTGTCTTTCCCTCCAGCTGGGGACCTCCTCTGAAGCAGGGATCCCTCTTTTGCCCTCAGAGTCTAGCCCCAAGCCGATCACGTGGGCTGCTAAATGGACCCTAGATGTGTGGTCAGGAGCTGAGCCTCAGTTTTCTCATATGCAAAATAGGATTGATCGTATTAATATTTATTAAGCCCCTAGTATGTGCTGGGCTCCAGCCACTGGGTTGACAGCTGAGAGCAAAGCCAGAATAACTCTCCTGGAGATGATGTGACAGCAGAAGGAGACAGATAAATAAGTACAGTGCGTAAGACGCCATAGAGGGTAAGATGATAACAATGGAGATGAAACAGGAAAGGGTGCTAGAGATTTGGGGGTGGGGAAGACAAAGTAGAAATGTTCAATACTTTGAAAAGTCAAAAAAGGCTCCTCTGTGCAGGGGACACTTAGGAAAGTCTTGCAGGAGATGAGGGAGCGAGCCACGTGGGGAATCTCAGAGAAGTGCAGCCTGGGAAAGAGGGAAAGCACGTGCAAAGGCCCTGAGGTAGGAGCCCTGCTGGGGCAGAGTGGAAGGTGGGGAATGAGGGCAGAAGGAAAATGTAGGCCACTGTAACCATGGTGACGAATCTTATAGTGGGCACTGAATGGGAGCTCATTCCCAGCAGCTGAGTGACACAATCTGCTGGCCAGGCTGACAGAGAGCAGGCACAAGAGTGCTCAGCCCTGTGCCCAGTACACAGAAATCACTCCAGAAGTGTTGCTGCGGTCACTGTCACCATGGGAGCAGCATTGTCATCCTTATCCTGATTACTGAGGCCTGAATGAAATCTGGTTCTGCCTTAGGAGTTTCTCTTGAAAGAGCCCTCAGCTCCCAGAGGGGGCTTCTTTGAAGGAAAAACTGCAGTTGCCACACTGCTTATTTAGAGGGACACCAAAGTCTCTTTACTTGCAAAAGCTCTAAGAGATTCCTGGGAACCCTGCCCAGGAGTGCTTTACACACTGGCTGGGGATGAGAGAAACCAGGGGCTGCAGCCAGGAAAGGTGGGGTAATGGTGGGTCAGGCGGGCGGGATGTCTGCAAGGGCAAGTGTCTGCAGGGACTGAAATCCTTGAGGGTGAGAGGTGCTGCACCTGTGCTGAGAAAAACTGGGGGCTGAGAGTTGGGGGCAAGGGACAGCCATGCTCCTGTCGCACCTGCTTGTCCAGGCAGCAGAAGCTTCTGCCAAGAGGCAGCCCCACATGCCTGGCCCCTACGACCCAGGACAGAAATCCAGGGCTCATGGAAGAAGGCAGGGAAGAAAAAGGAAGGGGAGGAGGAGGGAGGGAGTAAAGGGGCTGCTTTTAGAGCAAGAGGTATCTAGAGGGCATCTGGCAGCCTGATGGTGGAGGCAGCCCTGGCACTGGGGAGCTCCCAGTCCCATGGGGGAGGCACAACACCACCTGCATCTTTTCCCTCTGCCTTCCTTCCTGAATGTACCCCAGAAGCCTTCCAGAGTGGAAAGAACCTTCCAAAACGAAATATCTTCTTTCAGAAATCGAGGCCAACAAGAGAAGCTAATGTGGAAGGTAGCGGCGGGTTGCTGACTTCTCCAGAAGTTTCTCCTAAGGGGATGGAAGGAGTTTCTTTTTAAATTCAAGGAGAACCACGGGAGCAGAAAGAAAACAAGCCTCAGCTAAACCCGGAGAAAGATTGGTCAGACTGCAGCAAAGCTTGGCTTTTTTTTTCTAATTATGAAATTAAGAAGCGCATCTTCCCAAGTCCAAACAATAGATCACAAAGAAAGGGGAGGAACACAATACGGTTTTTTCTTTACTTTTCCTTCTCATTCTTGTTCTATGCATTTTTAGGTGGTTGAGTCACAGGCATATATCCTTTCATTTAATCTGTCTTTTTTTTTTTGCAGTTTTGGCTTGGGCTGGGCTTGAACCCATCACCCCTGGTATATGGGGCCAGTGCCCTACTCCTTGAGCCACAGGCACCGCCCTGTTTCACTTAATCTTTTAACAGCGATTTAAGTCACTCTTACGTGGCAAGCATCGTCCTGGGCATGACACCATCCTGCAGCAAACAAAACAAGCTCTGCTCTCATGGAGCAGACAGTCTACTGGGGAAGACAGGCAAGACGCAAGTAATCCATAAAATATTTCCAACGAATGAGAACTGCTATAAAGAAAAGAAAACAGGAGAAAGGGAGCCACAAAAAAAGCCTGGAGTCTACTTAGACAAGGTGGTCCAGGACAGCATATCCGAGAAAGAATTTTTGAAAGGAGCCCAACCATGGGAGAGACCCAGGAAGACCACAGGTCGACCACAGGAAGACCCAGGAAAGAGGCGTCTGGGGAGAGGGCACAGCAGGGGGCCACAATGGCAGGGACCACAACGTGTTTCGTGTCTTTAGGGAACAGAGAGAGAGCCAGTGTTGCTGGAGACATGTCCCCAAGTTATTTGAAACTCAGGAAGAGCTTCTTGGCCACAAAAGGGCTGTGAGCAGGACTGGATGACTGGGAGACTTCGTCCTTGGGAGGACATGGGCATCACGGGGTACATTTATCTTAGAGTTGCAGTGTGGGGAGAGGACGCTGTGGTCTTCTCAAACCAGAGGGAGAGTGAGCAGCTGTGCGCCAGGAGTGAGGAGAATCTTAACTCGCTTCATCTTGGTGATGGCCCCAGGAGTGAGACACTGTTATTCTCCCATTTTTATTATCAGGAAACGGAGATTTAGAGCTGTGAGATGCCCAGTTTAAGGAGGTCCAGGGGATAAGCAGTGGCCAGGATTCAAACCCAGGCCATCTGACTCTTGAGCCTTCTATGTTCCTACTGCCTGCTGCCTCCTCTGATGGAGCTGGAGGATCAGAGGCCACTCACACATCCTGTAGCAAATAAAAAAATATGTTTTTGATAACGTGGGGCAAGACACTAAGTCATCTGACTAATGCGTTCTTAAACTCGTTATTTCTATACCTTAACAAATATGAATTGATGACAGAATGACAGGCAAATTTTGCAAGAGAGTTTTAAAGAGTAAACTCTAGACTTTGAAAAACAATGCGGGCCTCTTCAGATTATGTAAAAGTCAAGCTGCCATTATACAGATAAGCAAACTGAGGCTCAGAGAGCAGAGATGATTCATTTGCGTTAACTCAAGGCTATCTTTTAAGGCAGGAGGCTGGCTCCTGACACCCCAAGACATAGCAATCCCGTGACCAGGGGCCTGAGATGTCATAGAAAGATGGCGGAAATGCTCACGGGCTCCAGGTATGCCAGGACGAGCCCTGGGAAGATAAAATGAGCCTTTCCTGGCCAGGACCAACTGGTATTTGCTCAGCGAGACCTCCCCAGAACCAAAGGCTCTGAACCTACAGTCATAATAAGGTCAATCCCAGGCCCCTGTAAATGCCTCAGAAGAGAAGGGCTAGGCGCTGTGCCCACCACCACCAGCACAGCACCCCACCCCACCTCCACGCAGAGCAGATTTCAGTGAACAGACACACGACACAGATAGATGGAGGGACCAATGGATGGATACCAAATAGGCAGGTAGATATGATGAAAGATACTGTACGCAGCAGAGATCTATCAGAGAGGGGGAATAAACTATGGATGATATGTATGTATGAATATATTTATGTATTATGTAGATCAACATATTTTTGAGACACGCAGATTATATGTTTCAGGTACACAAATAAGTTCAGGGCTGGGCTGGAGCCGGCTCACATCAGCTAGAGCAAGCCAACTGTGTGCATCCCTTCCCAACTCTGTGTACGGTGACAGCACATTGGTTGCTTGGAATCAACGTTGGTGGGAGTATTTACACCACCGAAATCAGCAGATGCTACAAATCGGGGAGGGGGGTGGTGGTGGTGGTTGTTTTTGTTTGGGAGGGTTATTTCATTTTGAGACAGAGTCTCACTCTGTCACCCTTAATAGAGCCCTTCAGGCCTGCACCAGCCCCTCTAGCCATTCCCTCTGCAGGTCAGCCCTGGGCATCCACGTGGCCTCCCTGGGACTCCCGGAGGACTCTGCCCGTAGAAGGGACAGTCTTAGGGAGAAGCACCCCATTTTCTGATACCCACCCCTCCCCATGTCTCCCGGCTCACAGGAATAAGGCGCCAGCTGACAGCTGTCCCAGCCCTGGCGCCAGGTTGAGTCTGGCTGGTGAGTGACACCTCTCAGCCATCAATCATTGGAGCAGTGACCTGCACTTCTCCCCAGGAGAATCTATCATCGGTTCCCTGTTCACCCATCTCCTCCTTGTGTACAGTAAACTCCCTCAGGGGAAGGGAAGGAGCCTTTGGCAGGAGGAAGGCAGAGTCAGGCACAGCCTGAGGCTCTGGCCCTAGGTGCACCGGACATCCTGAAGCAGGTCCACTCCCCCTCTGGGCCTCAGCTTCTCTTCTGCACCTTTAGCCTAAAAACATTTTGAAAATCAACTCAGAAAAAGAAAAAAGAGACCGGCCAGCCAAAGCAAGCTGCTTATGAGGGCGGTATTCAGCCCCTGGAAGAAGGGCTCCTGGCCCTACCCTTTACCGAAAGCAGCTCTGGGGAGTCTCACCCTCATACCTGGCGTAAAGGAATAAAAGCAGATTCAAACTCTAGCTCTCTAACTTACTACCAGCTGTATGACTTCAGGCAAGTTACTCAGCCTCTCTGTTTCTTCATTATTAAAATCGGGATAATAAAATTTGTTTCACAGGGGTCTCAAGAGGATAAAAAGAAATAACCAGGAGAAATTACATGATCTGCCATTTGTAGGGCACTGAATCCATGCCAGGCTCTGTACCATGAACTTTATACATCATTTCATTTCTTCCTACAACAATACTCGAAGTAGGTATCAGTATTCTGCCCATTTTACAGAGAAAGAAACTGAGGTTCACAGAGATGAAGGGACTTGCCAAGGCACATGGCTGGCAAGTGGCAAAGTCAGGATATGAACTCAGGCAGCCTGGCTCCAGAATCCACATGCTCACCCACCGTGCCCCCAAACACTGAAAGGAGTAGGAACTCTGTCCTCATCAGCTACTGCATTAATTAATCATCATTAAATTTTCATCCTTTATTTCCTAGGCTAACAGGACCTCCTGGGCCAAGATATTTCCTCCAGGCCCTCAGCCTCAGGGCCTTTGGACCAAAACCCTGCAAGGAAAGGAGCCCACAGTTATCATTTAAAAGCAACCAAAGCCTGGATGGGAAATGGTCTTACTGCTGTTCTCTAACCAGCTTGCCCTGGGCCCAGCATGGCTTAGCATCCCTTCACTGTGTTGGGGACATTGAAGGCTGTGCAGAGATCGGGAGCAGGATGCTGAGGGGTGGCAGCTACAGGTAAGCTTGGTGTGCAAGCCTCAGCCTGGTCTCCTGAGCACCCAGCAGAGAGAACAAAAGCAGGACCCTCTTGAGTCCCTTTCTTCTCAGACCCCACAGCAAACTAGTTTGCAGGGTGTGGGAGGAAGCAAGAGCATAAACTCTGGTGTGAGAGACCATGATTCAAACCTGGGCTCTCTGCTGACCAGGAAGCCAGCTGTGTGACCTCAGGTGAACTGACCTCTCTGGGCCTAACCTCGTCACCCATTCAAAACTGGGGATGAAATTAATGCCAAGCTCATGAGGTTGCAATACACAAAAATGCCTGGCACGTAGCAGATGCTCAATAAACGGTAGCTGTCAGCCTTTATTATTTTACTTAGGCAAGCCACTGTTTCTGAGCTAATTACAGTCAGCCTGCTTCAAACCCAGCAGCTGTTGGCTAAGTCTGTCTGGCTGGTTTTAGTATACCCAGGAGTTTGAATTCAACCGATGGCTTTTCAGAGAGTTGGTTGAGTGTCACACTGCTGGTTATTTGCAAAATGTCTGGCTGTTCAAACCCAGCCCAGCTGGCCAGTTCTTCAAAGAACCATCTCTGGACCAAGCGGTGCAAGGCTGGGTTTGAGGGAGCTGGCTGTGTCTTGCACATCTGCAGAGCAGCCAGGTGTAGAATGGAATTTAAGCACTTCCTTTTCAAAACAAGGGTCTGGCTTGAAAACCAAGCCTGGCTTAGCCTCAGAGGCAGCTAGAGTGGCACTCAGCCTGTATTTGCAGGGGGGAGGAGGGTGCTGACAGCTTGGGACCCTGCTCCAAGCTTGTCTCTTTAAAAGTGCCATCTGCCAACTGAGCTGCCACCTTGTTATAGACCATTCTAGCTGAGGTGGCCAGGTCTCAGATGCTGCTACCCTCTATAACCAATGTTGGATTCATCTGTGATTGGTAAGCAGGCATCACAGGCTCGTGGGAAATAGCCAGAAAGGGGCCACGTTTCTGCTCCCATTCTGAGCAGATCACTCCTCATCTGGGTGAGCCCTGACTTCTGGCCATCAGTCGAATGCAAGAATGCAACCACAGAGAGGAGTTGGACAGGAAAGAAAGAGTCCAGAGTGCCTGGGATTCCATCAGAGGGGCCTAGGAGGGACAGGTGTGCCCGAAAAGGGACAAAGCAGGAGGCCTGGGCAGTAGTGTGGTTCCCTTTCCACCTCCGCTGTGTGATCTTGCATAATCCGTTTGCCCTCTCTGAGCCCGTTCTGCCCAACCTGAGAAACTGAGAGAACAGACATGACTGCAAGCTGCCTGGGGATGATGGCTGGACTTTGCTCACTCCTGTTGCCACAGCACCTGGCTCGATGCCTGACACATAGTAGGCCCCTATAAATAATTACTGAATGAAAATGCCTCTCACACTATTCTTTCTCCATACAATTTTCCCAAAGGCAAGCTTTTGATTAGAGAAGTGGTCTATGTCGGTACAGAATGTTCCTGGTACAAGAAACAGTGTCAGTAAGTATCTGATTTTTAAAAGCATTGATCTCCAGCGCATTCCGGTCCTAATGAGGCAGAGACGGGCAGAGAAGCCTTCATTTCTGCATCCCTCTCGGGAATTGCGTTCCCACCCCAGATGCCATGGGGGCTGGCACCTACCAAAGACGTGGTACCGGGGGCCCCGAGGCCAGTACTGCAAACCCACACGCCTGCAGGGCTGGGCAGGTGACGAGAGAGCGTGGGGCCTGGTGAGGTCTGGGGCAAACTGGATTGTACCTTCTGCACCTCAGGGGCAGTTCTGACAGAGATGCCAGCCTGGTAGCTCTTCTACATTTTTTAAAGATGTAAATCTAGGTTCTTATGTAAAATCACCGGATTTTTAAGAGTTGACAACTAATTTAACAATCAAAAAGAAAAAGTCCTGCATTAGGAAACCACAGTCTGCAAGCAGAACTCAGCCCAGCCCCTGAGGCCTAAGGGCCAGTGGACAGGGGCCTTTTCAAAGGGAGATGATGTGGCCCTCACTGCAAGGGTCCTATTCAAAGGGGGATGTGGATCAATAGGAGAGGGTGACCACCAACAGAAAACTTCAGAGATAGCAAATCAAGGTGTTAGCATGGAAAACAGGTAGACCTGGCTGCTGAACAGAGAGACACAGTCCTGGGATGTCTGAGCCAGAGGGCTCCTCGGGGAAGCTGGCCACATGATCCCCGTGCACAGATGGGAAAATAAAGGTTTGAAGAAGGGAGAAACTTTCCCAGGGTTGTGTAGTGAGCTAGTAACACAAACAGGCTGGAAATGAAGTTGCAGGAGATGGGGCCAGAGTAGGAAGGGCCAAGGAGCCCACTTGAGGATGGCCACTTGGCAGCTTACACGGACGAAGAGCCTCTGGCTGGTGACCCCAGCTGCCCCCTTCCTGGTCTGTGAACTGGAGCCGGGCAAGGGCACTATCTCCAGCCCATGGCTGCCCTTTGCATTAACATTTAGACTGCACAGATTAATGCTTCTATCCATCTTCCATCACCAGGCTCCAGAAGTCTGGCAGGGGAAGTGAGGGTGGTCCAGAAAGGTCAGGGGTCTAGGTGAGAATTAAAAGGATGTCCTGGAGAGAGAAGGCCTTGCCTGCCAGGACTTAGGGGCTGACAGGGGGCCTGGAAGGGAAGCTGCATGAAGCAGTCCCACTGGCGGGCCAGCTGCCCAGAGCCGGGGCCTTCATCAGTATCATGTCCCTGACCAACCTGTGAGGCCAGGACTCTTATGCTCCATCTCACAGAGGAGGACCCAGGGACTAGTCCAAGGTCACCCAGCCAGAAACGGCAGCTCCGGGACTCTGATCTGTCAAACAGAGCAACCAGGCTGTGCCACACCCCTACTTGGAGCCTCTCCATGACCTCTGCCCGTTTCTCCTACCTCACCCCTCCACTTTTTCCTTACCCGAGGTCTTTGCCTTTTCTGTTCCCTCCTTCCCTTATGAATCTGCAGTGTTCAGGGACAAGGAAAATGAGAACGTAAGCCCGAGGAGACCCGGGGCTGGGTGGTGACAGGCTTCCTGCACTAGGCCGAGCGGCACAGACAGTGGAAGCTAGCAAGGGACTTTTCCCCTTGATGTTAATGACATCATATGTTCTTTGTTACAGCCCATAAAAGGTTTAAAATTGAGGTATAACATGCATAAAGGGCACCCACCCTAGGCCACCAGCTCAGTGCACTTCTGACATAGCTCATAGCTACTGGGACCCACATAAAGGCATAAATCATATCTAGCACCCAGAAGTGTCCTATACATCCCTTTCTAGTCCAAGCTACCTCCTCCACAGGTGACACTATTCCGACTTGTGTCACCGTCACCAGGTTTGCCTTTTCTGACTCTCACACACATGGAGTCACAGGATATATGACCTATGGCAGGTTGCGTTTCCCAGGGATGGCTGCAACATCTTCTCCCCTTTCTCATGTTCATCTTGCTATGTGACCTTGACCCCCTCTCACAGAGCACTGAGGTCTGTGTTCCCTCTTCTTGAATCGGCATGAATCTGTATGGCCCCCTCATCTAACAGAGCCTGGTGGATGTAGTGCTGCCAGTTCTGTGTAAGTCATAAAAATGCTGTGAACTTCCACTGTGCTCTCTTGGAAACCCAGCCGCCACGTTATGAGGAAGCTCAAGCAGTTGGCGGAGAGGAATCATCGCCCTGGCTGAGCTCCCAGCCGACAGGCAACATGCCAGTGATCCAGCCTGAAAGTGGGTTCTTCAGCCCCAGTTTGGCTGCCACCAATGCCATGTTGAGCGGAGACAAGCCACCTCACAAGAGCCCACCTACATTGTATTTTGCCAACAAAACAAATGATTGTTTTTGTCTTAAGCCACTAACTCTGAGGTGGTTTGCTGTGCAGCAGCAAATAACTAGAATGTGGTTCATAAAAAGATTTTAAGCAGAAGAGTAATGTTCAAGGAAGTCTTTTGCCCTTGTGTGTAATAACAGACACAAATTGGCATGAGGGAGGAAAAAAGAAAGAAAAAAGGAAGGAGCAAAGGAAAGGAGGGAGGGAAAAGATATATTGGTTCTCATATCTAAAAAGTTCAGAGGGTTTGTGTTTGTTTGCTAGAGCTGCTGTAACAAAGCACCTCAAACTGGGTGACTTAAATAACAGATACATATCCTCTCACATTTCTGGAGGATAGAAGTCCAAGGGCAAGGTGTGGGCAGGGTTGGTTCCCTCTGAGGCTCAGGGAAGGACCTGTTCCAGGCCATCTCCTGGGCTTGCAGCTGTCCCTCATCTCTCTGCACCTGCACATTCTCATCTCTCTATGCACATCTACATCAGCATCGCCCCTTTAGAGAGGAACAGAATTTGTACTAGATCAGGGGCCCTCTCTGCTCCACATCTTAACTCAGTCCATCTGCAAAGCCCCCATTTCTACATAAGGTCACGTCCTGACACATGGCGGCTGGCACATCAACGTCCGAATGTGGAGGTGGAGAGTAGGGACACAATTCAACCCATAACAAGCCTAACACACTTAGCAGTTGCATTGTACTGTCACCAGCCTCTCTACACCTCCCAGCTTTACTTTCCCAAGTCTGGCAGCTCTCAGGGTGTGCTGATGAGATGCTTTAGGCCAGCCTCATGCACCTGGGAGCAGAGGGCACCTCTCTCTCAGCTGCCCAGCAGGACTCTCCTCCCATCATGTCTCCCCTGATCGGCCCACAAACTGCACCAAGGCCAACTGCCATGGCCAGGGAAGGCGATGCTTTCGTTGGTCCGGCCTGAATCCCAGAAGGACCCCTGGAGTGGGGCTGAGTAAGGATCAGAGGCCTGATTCTCTGAAGAGCAGGACCCAGCATGCAAAACAGCTGGTGTCCACCACGGAGAGAAGGAAACGTCTGATCACATGGCTCTGGCCAGCTCAGGGCGAGCACTTGCTGGTGAGGGGACAGGGCAGGAGAATGCAGATGGCTCCATGCAAACACCTCCCCACCCCAGGCCTGCAGCACTCTTGGGGAAATGAGCCCACCATCCCTGGGTCTCTTGTGTCACATTCCCACTCAAAGAACAGGATGCTCAGAACCCAGCCCTGAGATTATGAGGAAAAATAATATTTAAAGGCACTTATTAAAGATACTCAGAAGGCCCTTCGAATGTCAAACAGCTGTGAGCAAACCCTAATTTGATGATCTACGTGTTAATGAATCCCAGACATGCAGATTAAATTCTCTTTAAATTGCACGTGGTTTTAAAATGTATTTCTCTCTAGCATGTCTGGTTCAGAACAAGGTTAGCAAAACACCTGTGAGGCAGGTCCGTGGATCTGAAGATGGAGCAGGAGCTGATGTGCTCCCCACTTGGGCCTCGGGGAGCTTGTGAGCTAGATAAAGAAAAAGATCCCAGCAGGTCAAAACTCCACTGCTGATCAGTAAGGGATCAGCCTGTGATCTCACTGCACTGCAGACTGGGCAACATAGTGAGACGCCATCCCTAAAAATAAAAAGGAAAGGTGAAAAAGAAAGGAAGGGAAAAACCCTCAGAGAAGCGTCAGCAGCCGCATGGCCCAGCACATGCTGTGAAGGCAGCTTCCTGTGTGCGGCTCTTGCACTTAGCAAATATTTACGGAACCCCCAGCATGTGTCAGGCCCTGGGCGTGGGGGATGCAGCCGTGAGGACAGAGCCACAGCTCCTGCCCTTACATCAAGGGAAGGGGACAAACAGTAAAGAGATAGGCAGACTGCTAACCAGGGGGATTCGGAGCATAGTAAATGCCATTAAGGAAAGAAATGGAATCATTTGATAAGCAGGAACAGGTGAGGTAGGGAACTGGGGAAAGGAGGTGGCTGGAGACCCAGAGATGTTGGGGAGATAGCAAGTGGCAAGGCCCCAGGCCTGGCCCAGCCAAGGAGCCAGAGCCGGCCCAGAGGGAGCAGGGAGGGGCCCTAAAGCAGGCACCCCTGGCGTAGGAGGACACCACGCAGGGGACACCTGCCCCCAAATAGCAACACGGCAACACAAGACCCCTGAAAAGCAGCACCCAGAGACCCAGGTGAAGGCCAGAAAGAGACATCTAACCCAGCACCACTGGGACATTACAATGCACACGGGCCGGCCAGAAGGAGGTACAGCAGGGAGGCCGAGCTCAGCCACACCCTGCTTCTGGACCCAAAGCTACTTACGTGCACACAAGTCTTCTCCAGAAAATGTCCTCAAGTTGCACTCTAGGCTCTGGGCACCTTTCTATTAGGAGATTGTTTTCCAGTAAAATCTTTACTGGTATTAAAAACATGTATGCGCAGAAAATACCAGCAAAAACACCTCTGGCCAGAATGCAGGCCGACAGAAGGACCCATCTTAAACACATTGGGATGGCGGCCTGGGAGCCGTGGGAGGTGGGGGTGAGGGGGGAATTTTCTTATATCTTCCTGGAGCCCTCAGACATGGCTGCACGTGACTTTCATGTGTTAACACCTCATTTTGTCTTCTCAACAGCCTGGAACCTTGGAAAAGCTGACATCCCAGTGAAGAGGGCAACCCGGGTAGCCCTACTCGACAGGCAAGTCTGTCCAGCCACTGATAATGAATGAATGAATGAATGAGTGAGTGAATGATGGGAAGTTGCTGGTAGACTGTCAAAGGCCAGTGCTATGAGCTCCCCTGCCTCACCTCTGCTGGACACTCCCAAGACACCACTGGTCAAGGTAGAAACTGGCCACTTCTGTCACTTCCACAACCCACACGTGGCCAAGGACAGCACTCACAGTAACACCATGACAGATTAGGAGCTCCATAATCCTGGCCACCAGCCTGGGGAAAGGAAGGAGAAGCTGACGTTCCCCATGTCCCTATATCTTTTGTACTTCTCTCCGAACCTTGAGAGACAAGGATGTGGCTCATAATTCCCTCCTGCTGATAGTGACTTTATGTGTCCTGAGCTGCTTGTCAGTGTCCCTCACTGAGTTCCCAGACACAGAAGTGAGGGGCTGGGCTGGCAATTGGAAACTCAGTCCAGCCCGGAGTCCAGAACTCTCAGAGTGGGGAGACACTCTCCCAGGGAGGCGGAGAGGGTAGTGCAATGAGGGCTCTGAAAGACAGGGGGCCCTCCATCTGAGACACAAGGATATTTCTGTCACTGAGCTGCCATAGGACTGCAGCAAAGCCTCATCTATAAAATAGGTGGGCTCACCCCTGCCCCTTCCTGTCACTGAGACATAGGAAGGATTCATGAACCTGTGCCCAGATAACATCCACCCAGGGTCCCCACGTGCCTTGGCAGACTCTCCAAATTTGGGAAAAGGCCAGGGCCGAATCCATTCCCTAGTCCCACAGAACTGGACATATCAATTCTCTCCCCTGGGCCTCAGTCTCCTCATCTGTCCAATGGGGACAGCAATGCCTATTTGCTCAGCATAAGTGGTGAGAGGCTGGGATATGCTAACGCTTGTCAACCATCTGGCAGATAATAGACATCAGCAGGTGAAGGCCATTGTCATCTCATGAAAAAATTACCATAAGAGGCATCTGGGGCACAAAATTTAAGGAGGCATACACTCAGGGCCGTGCAGGTGCAGGGCCGGCACCAAGAGGGGTGGCCTCCTTAAACTGTGTGCTGCCTGACCCTGGTCCTGCCCAGTGAGTCAGATGTGGATCACTGGCCCAGGAGGGCGACTGTGATGGCCCTGTGTATGCATGGTCTTAATGTTTGCTGGTATCTCAGGCAGTCCTCTTGGAAAGGGATGGAAGTAGGCTCAGAGAGGCAGTGTCCATAGCCCAAGTTGAGTCCAGATAAGATCCACATTCCGAGATATTCCACAGCTTGCTCTAACCATTGTGTTCCATGACTTCCTGTATCCTTGCCCTGGGACCTGCTTCCATCTGGGGAATGTGGGGGGATGTCCTGGGTTGGGGGTCCCTGCTGCATCCATCCCCTCCCCCACACCTCCCCACCTCTGGACTCTCAGGGGTCTCTCTCTGGGTGTCCCAAGTGCTCCTAATTCAGGGCCAGAGAGCAATCAGCCTGTGACCTCAGTGTCAGGGACTGAGGCAGGTGAATGGGCTGGGGTCATCCCTTCATGAGCTGACAGATCAGTGGGCCCAGCCACCCACCACCAACCTCGTCTGGGGACAAAGGAATCCAGAGCTAATGTCACTGAGGTCAGACTTGCTCATTTATTCATTATGACCCAGGTATGGTCATCTTACCTAGAAATCAGTTGACTTTGTTTTTCTGTCTCCCCCAGCAAGTAAGTTCCATGAGGGCAAGACCCAGGATCTGCCTTGCTGGGCTAGATCTCGGTGCTAGATCCCACCTGCCTCGGAGTGGAAACTCAGTAACTACTTGCTGAATGAGAGAGAGGCTCAGTGAAGACAGTGAGGTTATTCCCAATTACAAATGCAGGAATCACAGCTCAAGGGAGCACAGGACCCAGGAGCTGGGGGAGCAGAGAGAGCTGCTGTTCTCCCTGTGTGCAGGTTGCCCCAGGAGCCCTGTGTGAGAAGGGACAGTGCAGTCTAACTTGGCACATGCAAATTAAATGCAAATAACAATGCAAATGTCACTGGCTGGCGTACACAATCTCCTGGCCTCTGGGAGGATTCTCTGGGTGACACTGGCAGAAGCTCTGCGGCTAGCTGGAGTAGGAATGGGACACCCCACAATAGGGGCTAGGGGGCAGGTGGCAACACTGCCTGACCCAGCCACCACGTTGTCATCTAGGGTTTTGCAGTAGCACTCACTGTCCTGTGTGCCAAGACCCCACCCATCCTATTTTACAGATAAACCAAGGCACATGTTTGATGACTGGCACTGTACAGAGCTAAAGTGAAGACCCCACTGTGACAAAGTGGGGACTTCCCAACTCCAGCCCATATCCCCAGCTTTGCAAACATTATTTCATTTTGTCCTGGCACTCTCTCTACAATAGAGATTTGCATACCCATTTTGCAGATAAGAAAACTGAGGCTCAGCAAGGTTAGATAACTTGCCTAAAGCTATTGAGCTAGCCAGTGACCAGGCTGCCACCAGTGTGGCCATCATCAGTGCCCATCTAAACCTCTGCATGATGACATCTCACTCACCCCTTCATCTGCTTATCCACCACTCCTACACACACCCATGTTGTCCCTAGGACTGCCCTCTCTGCTGCCTGTGTTTCAAGACCTCACCATCCTTCCTAGAGGAAGCCTCCTCCTCCAGGGAGTCTTCCTTCATGCCTCCCTCTGTGGGGAGCCCTACAGCAGGGCGAGGCTATACCCATAAATTCTTTTTTTTTTTTTTTAAAGACAGAGTCTCACTCTCAGTAGAGTGCTCTGGCATCATAGTTCACAGCAACCTCAATCTCTTGGGCTCAAGAAACCCTCTTGCCTTAGCCTCTGTGGTGACTGGGACAATAGGCACTTGCCATAACACCCGACTTGTTTTCTTATTTTTAGTAGGGGGGAGGGGTCTTGCTCTTGCTCAGGCTGGTCTTGAACCCATGAACTCAAGGGATCCACCTACCTCAGCCTCCCAGAGTGCTGGGATTACAGGAGTGAGTCACAGCACCTGGCAGCCCATAAATTCATGATTCGAGTCCCTCTTCACTTCCTGTGTGCGTCTCATATCTCCCTATCTGGCCTCCCTCATCTCCCTGGGAGACCCCCACCCTGCCCTCTCCTCTGTCCACCTCACAGGCCTCCTTCTGGGTTTCTAGCTCATCAACCCATCGCTGGCCCTGGGCCTTCCCACCCCGGCTCCCTCTGCCTGAAGCCCACCTTCTCCAGGCATTGGTTCGACAAGCTCACAATTCAAGGCCTCTGCTCAGAGTGCCCCTCTGAGACCTCATCCCCATCCCTGTCTATGTGTATGTCCCCTCACCCTGTCCACAACCATCTATTTATCTCCTTTTTGATCTCCCTTAGGGCCTGAGTCACAGGGAAGGGACCTTGTCTCTCTGGTTCACTGCATATCTCAGCACAGAAGCAGCGCTCAGTAAATATTCATTGAATAAATGCATAAATCAACGAATCAATTGAACAACCAATCACAAAGGAGATTTTTAGTTTTCTGAATAGGCTCTGAGTCCAGAGCCACCATGGAGAGACAGTGCCAATATCCCACAGAGGCTATGGGCCCACCCTGACGTCACTCAGTTGGTTATATGGTCAGTCAACAAACACTCACTGGGCTTGATCATATACCTGGCACAAATATATAGAAAAGAATCAGACAGAAGTCTACCCTGTGTCCTGAGCTCAGTGTGAGAAGAAATACCAAACAGCAGTGGACAAAGCCATCACAGCAAGCTGGGCTTCAAGCAGACCGGGTCTTTCCATCTCCTCTGCCCTGTGTCCAGACTCTGAGACCCCAGTCAGGAGGACCCATTTCCTTTGCTCAATCTCTGCTCACTGAAAAGCAGCAAAGAGATTAACTGAGTTCAAATCCTGTCTCTGTCACCTGTTTAGCTTGACTCTCAGCAATTTGTCTAGGTCTCTGGACCTTGGTTTACCCATCTGCCAATGAGGATGACAATGGGGTTGCTCTCAGGAGAACTCAAGAGGAATCAGCCATGGTCCTGGGCACATATGTGAATCCTGATCACTATTCCTGAGCCACCTGCAAGGTCCCAAGCTGGGCTCTGAGGGTACAGACAAGATCAGTCCCAGACACAGAACAACAGAGAACCATGAGGCCATGTGACAAGTGTCACAGGGCAGGGGTCTTCCCCAGAGCTGAAGGGTAAATGGAGGAGAAAACAGAAGCCTCTGCTTACACTCAGGATCTTTCTACATGTGACTTCTCGGCCCATTCAGGAAAGGGCAGAGCAGGGAAGCCTGGTCAGGGTGTTGGTCATGTCAAGCTGCAGAGCCCTTTCTGCCCATTAAAGAGGACCTGCAGACCCCAGGGAGAGAACAGAGGTTGAGAGTCAGGGAGGATGCCAGGTAGCCTCGCCTCCCTTCTGCAGCACCCAATCCAGAAACCAAGCAACCCAGCGCGCACACACACACACACACACACACACACACACACACCCTCCATGCAAGTGGGGAAACAGAGCCCCAGGAGGCTCAGGGATGTGACTTGCCCAAGGTCATGCAGAGAGATGAGACTGGCATTTGAGTCTCCTGACACAGCTTCGGGCACTCCTCATAGTAGGGGAAAAGCAGCACCACACTCTGGATGAAATGGCTGGGAGGGTATAAAATCTGGGAAGAAAGACCCCAATTCAGCAGGCAGCCCCCAGCCCAGCCAGCCCCAGCTCCTCACCAGGCTGCGTCCAGGCCTTGACTCTGCTGCCCCCGGGTGGTCATTGACTTCATTCTCCAGCACCAGGCTCTCCATAGGACTGGCAGCCGATCCAGGGCTGAGCCCCAAGGACAATCAGAACACACAGGCATGAGACAAAGGAGGGGAGGTGACCACAGGAGCAGGAGGCAGCTTGCCCTCCCCCACCCGCCACAACATGAACCTGAAAGAGACACTGGGGAGGAAGTTGGAGCCAGTCAGTGTGGGGGTCTTTGGATTCCGACTCAGGCTCCAGCCCCAGCTGTGCTATATTGCAAAAGCCAACAAATCCTGGCCTGCTCTGCCACCTAGAGGTGGAGTCTGCTTCCCTCCTCTCAGCCTGGCTTATCCCTGTAAGTTTCAACCCTGGGCCTTAAGAGAATACTCCCTGGAATCCATCTGCCCTGTTACCTGGATTAAAAACACCACAGGGAAGAAAACCAAAGTGTTGCAGCAGACAGCCACAGCTGAGCTCTCAGCCAAATCCAGCGGCAACTAAGAGTGGTCCACCTTGGACATTCCAAGCCCAGGTCAGCTTCTCTAACACTGCAGTCCTGGCTAGCACTGCATGGAGCAGAAGAACCACCTAGCTGAGCCCAGTCAACCCACAGACTATAAGGTCATAAATGATGATGGTTGTTTTAAGCCACTAATTTATGGGTGGCTTGTTATACATACAGAAATAGGTAACCGAAACAAAGCTTCACCCCTTAACAACTGGGTGACCTTGGACTTGTCATCTAGTCTGTCTGAACCTGATTCTGCAGGAGACAACAATGCTCAGGGAAGAGTAATTGTGGAGATTAAATGAGGTTGCATAAGCAAAGCAGAGTCCCTAGAGCCCATTAATATCTAACATGAATTGAGCCCCACTGTGCCAGGCAGTGAGCTCAGAGCTTTGTGTACATGATCTTATTAAACTTTGTGGCAGGTCTTTTCTGAATTAGGTACTCAATTTTACAGATGAGGAAGCAGTTCCCCAAATAAATGCTCCCAATTTACTATGAGGAAACTGAGGTACAAAGAGATAAGTAACTTATCACTTAGAACAGTGATTTTCAACTGGTGTCCCATGAGAGGATCTTAGTTGTGCTGCAAAAATTTTTTAAGATCATTAATTAAGCCAGGTGTGGTGCCTCATGCCTGTAATCCCAGCACTTTGGGAGGCTGAGGTGGGTTGATTGGTTGAGCTCAGAAGTTCAAGACCAGCCTAAGCTAGAGCAAGACCCCATCTCTACTAAAAATAGAAAAACTAGCTGGGCATTGTGGTGTGTGCCTATAGTCCCAGCTACTTGGGAGATTGAGGCAAGAGGATCACTTGAACCCAAGAGTTTGAGGTTGCTGTGAGCTATGGCACCACAGCACTCTACCCAGGGCAATAGAGTGAGACTCTGTCTCAAATAAAAGGAAAAAAAAAAAGATCATCAATTACATTATTTTTGAAAGACGTTCAAAGCACAGTTAAGTATATCTTTTTCTTTACTTTTTTCTTTAATTAACATAATTTATGTGTGCCACAGAAGTTTATCTATAGGTTCAAGTGTGTTGTGAGATAAAAGAAAAAGGTTGAAAACCCCTGACGTACAAGGTAAAAGAGCCAAGGTTCAAATCCACAAAATAAAAGACAGATCATTATCATCACCATGATCATCACCACCACCACCACCATTATCATCATCACTGTTTCCAGCAGCCATAAGTATCATCATCATCACCACCATTATGCTGTGTGACCACAGAAAATTGGCTGAGCCTCTCTGGGCCCAGAAAACCAGGCCTTCTGACATGACCTGGATCCTCAGCATGGGGATGAGATGCACGAAGCTATCTTCACTCTCTCTTTAGCTCTCCCCCACAAGGGCCGGTGCAGATGAGTGAGTTTTCACCCAGACTTCACTTCTAGGCAAAACTCCATGAGTACATGGAGGACAGAGAAAGGTTTTTAGCGTGCTGGGCTTCCTTCCCCACATTTGAGCTCTCTGGAGCCCGTGAACTTCAGGAGAGTGTCCCTGGTCCTTTGCCTTTACTTTCTCCCCTGAGGAGCCCTGGACACAGTCAAAGCCACATCCAGCCAGCCTACATTCTCCAGTATTGGTACTTCATAAATAATTCCTGATCCCCACTGGGGCCATGCATTATACTGGTTCCCCCACCTATACAAACAACAAGATGAGAACAAGCTTTGGAATCAGACGGACATAGATCAAAGCAGAGCCCTTTAATTCCTAAGCATGTAACTGTGGACAAGTAACAGATAGATGGCCTAGTGTGTGAAGCCTTCAAAGGCACCTCCCAGACCTTGGGGTACCAGTGAACAGTGAGGCTGGTTGCAGGACTTCATACACCCAGATATTCTGCCATCCAGCTCTATGGCTAATAGGGGAGCTGTATGCCTTCAGCCATGGAGGAGCCTCCTGAATTCTTTGGGCCTTATTTTGCTCTCTGTTCCCAGCTCTGAGCCACTGCCATGCTGCAGAGAAAAAATGGGCTGTCAGTCATGGACCACTGGGAAATGGAGCCCTGGCATGGCCTCGACTGGAGCCTCCAGCCCTGCCTGGAGCCCCTGGCATGGCCTCGGTTTCCTTTATCACTAAGGCTTTTGCCTGCTGGCCACCTACCTACACAGGCCTTGTAAAGTGTACACAGAAACCTGTTGTCATGGACACCTGACTTCTGAGAATTGTGATCCATGGCTTCACTCCAAATTATTTTGTGACATCTCACAGGATTCATAATGACAGCTGCTACCACTTCTTGATCACCTGCCGTTTTAGTCAGAATCCTAGAGACTTTCCTTCAGCAAGTGTTCATTGAGCACCTCCTATGGGCCAAGCAGTTTTCTGAGCACTTAGGAGACAGCAGCGACAAAAACAAAGGTCTGGGTAGAACTGATTTTCTAACAGAGATAGGAATAAAATTAAAATAATAGGAAGTAAATTACATAGGAGGTGCTCTATGCTGTAGAAAGAGAAACAAGTATGGAAAGGGAACTGATACTGCAGAGAGAATTTCGATTATAATAAAGTGCTCAGGGTGGGCCTCATTTTGGCAAAAACTTAAAAGAGGTGTTGGAGGGCCAAGCAGACATATGGAGAAGGTACAGCCTGTGCAAAGGCCCTGAGGCAGGAAAGAGCTGCCATGTTCCAGCACATCAAGAAGGCCAGAGTAGGGCCAGGTGCAGTGGCCCACACCAATAATCCTGGCACTCTGGGAGGCAGAGGCAGGTAGATTTATTGAGCTGAGGCCTCCAAGACTCAGCCTGAGCCAGAGAGAAACTGCCTCTAAAAACTAGCAGGGCATGGTGGCAGGTGCCTGTAGTCTCAGCCACTCTGGAGGCTGAGGCAAGAGGATCGCTAGAGCCCAAGAGTTTGGGGTGTGAGCTATGGCACCACAGCACCCTACCAGGGTGACAAAGTGAGATGTTGTCTCAAAAAAAAAAAAAAAAAAAAAAAGTCTAGAGTGTCTGTAACAGAGTAGGAGACAGAGCCTCTGGGACCTACTGCGGAGTATTGAATAGAGGTGTAACAGGATCTGCCTCACATTTTAAAACATTCCCTCTGCCTGCTGCATGGAGAACAGACTTGCAGGGGGTCGAGTGTGAATGCAGGGAGACCAGGCAGGAGGCCGCCCAGCAGCCTGGGCTCGAAATCATGGTGGCTGAGACCAGCAGGGTCCCAGTGGAGGTGGGAGAAGCAGTCAGAGCCTGGATACGTTTTGAAGGCCGAGCACCCACCAGCAATCCCTATCACATTGCATTGTTGCTCTATCTCAGCCCCTCTGAGAGGTGGGCATGATTACTCCCGTTTTAGAGTTCAATCAACTGAGGCTAAGAACTTCATCCTCTCTCTTCCTGCTCGCTCAGAGGGATTGCAGCCAAGCGCAGCTTTGTAGTAAGTGGCACTGCTCTTATCCAGAGGCCACCAGAGGGGACACCTGCCTGCCCAGCACCCCATAAAGAGAGCTGGAGCATGAACTGATGGTCCATTAACAGCCTGGAGCTCAGAGCAGCCGAGTCCTGCTCTGTTTATAAACTCGTAAAAACACCGTGGTCATGGCCACACATCCCTGCCTCCTTTAGCAGAGAATGAATGGGCTTTCCTGGGGAAAGGAGAGGCACCAAGCTGCTGGGGTGTTCCTGAGCCAGGGAAAGATGGGATTCTTGTGTCCCTTGCCCACCCGTGAAGTCTGCCAATGACCAGGCCCCAGCCCTTGGCACATGATGTGTAGCTTGCACAGATGGGTAAATGGTGTCACGTGGACACCGACTCTGTGTGTGTGTGTGTGTGTGTGTGTGTGTGTGTGTGTGTGTGTGTGTGTGTGATCCAACCCAGATGTGACCCTGCCCTGGTCCCTAGAATGACTCTGGTCTGTTTATCACAGGGACACACTGCATTTGGGACCAGAATTCAGAGGGCACTGCTTTCTCTACGCTCCTTCAGGCATCTCCTCCCCAACATTCATTCAACAAATAATCACTGTATATCCCGACATTATGGAACATTACACTGGGTTCGGTTCCCAGCCTGTGTGAATTCACCTAACCAACCTAACCATTTGGTGAGGTGTTGATTCTCATTCCTAATTTTCAGCTGAGGAAATTGAGGCATGAGAAGGTTAGGCAACTTGCCCTCCATCACACAGCTAGTAAGAGGCAGACCCAAGCTTTGAATTTGCATCTTTCCAGCCGGAACCCACCATACCACCCAGCTTCCCCTCACTTGCTGTCTGTGGCTAGACCCCTCAGGGCCCCCACTTACTTCAGAGCATGGGGTCTGCGTCCAGGCTTTGACCTTGAACTCCTGAGGAAGGACCATGGGGGAATCCCCACTGCTGCTGGAGAAGAGGAGGTAGGTCACTCCCACTCAGGTCCCAGATGATTTCCAGAGGGTAGTGGACCCCTCCCCTCCAGAGCTCATCTTAGGTCCCTGGAGAGATGTCCTGAGGGGAGCAGGCATCCAAGACTCTGGAAGGCGTGCCCCAGCCCATACCTGCATCAGATGGGATGCTGTCGCCATCTGGTGTCCTTCCACAGCCCTGCAGCCCTCCACCCATGAGCAGCATGAGACGGAGGCTGAGCTTTGCATGACAAGCCCCCTCCCAGGACACCTTCAGTTTTGCCACATCTGCACACCACCTGAACTATTATTTACTCAGCATCGTTTTTCTTTAAATCAATTCACGTGTTCTACCTAGCCTCATCCTAGGCAATTATTTACGCAAAGCCCCACATCTGACATGTTGGGGGCATTTTGTCCTGATAAGCTTTAAAATAAATACTAAATACACAATTTCAAAAAGCGTATTCACTCACACTTTGGACAAGCCGATTCCCGAGTTTGCCACTTCCTCACTGGGCTCCTCTGACAAGGGCTGAGAGCCTCCTGTGTGGCGAGTGACAACCCCTGCCCTCACCCAACGTGCAGCCAAGTGGTGGAGCCAGACATTAATCAAAGAATCACAAGCATAGTCGTAATAAAATAATGGCAGGCTCGGCGCCTGTAGCTCAGTGGCTGGGGCGCCTGCCACATACACCAATGCTGGAATAGTCAGTTAAAACAACAATGACGACAGCAACAAAAAAATAGCCCGGTGTTGTGGCAGGTGCCTGTAGTCCCAGCTACTTGGGAGGCTGAGGCAAGAGAATCACTTATGCCCAAGAGTTGGAGGTTGCTGTGACGCCACGGCATTCTTTTTTTTTTTTTTTTTATTAAATCATAGCTGTGTACATTGATATGATCATGAGGCATCATACACTAGCTTCATAAACCATTTGACACATTTTCATCACACTGGTTGACAGAGCCTTCCTGGCATTTTTTAGTTATTGTGCTAAAACATTTACATTCTACATTTACTAAGTTTCACATATATCTTTGTAAGATGCACCGCAGGTGTGATCCCACCTGTCCCCCTCCCTCTACCCACCTCCCCCCCTCCCCTCCCTTTCCACCTTCCCCCTATTCTTAGGTTGTAACCGGGTTATAGCTTTCATGTGAAAGCCCTAAATTAGTTTCATAGTAGGGCTGAGTACATTGGGTACTTTTTCTTCCATTCTTGAGATACTTTACTAAGACGAATATTTGACGCCACGGCATTCTACCCAGGGCGACATAGTGAGACTCTGTCTCAAAAAAATAAAAAAATAAAAATAAAAAATAAAATAAAATAATGACCAGTGATGCTATTAAATGATAGAACTGATGTGCTATGAGGAAGTGAAGACCACCAGCTGCTTATTCATAGTAAGGGCATTTGACCTTGTTGGTGAAATCAGGGAGGGCTTCCTGGAGGAGGTGGTTCTAGAGCTCAGACCCGAAGGAAAAGCAAAAGTTAACTAGGTGAAGAGGGATGGAAAATGTTCTGGGAGGAAGAACCAGCATTTCCAGGAACCCGGGGCAGAAGAGAGCCTTTCCCCTGAGCTCTTGGTCTGTGCATTGGAACTCAGCTCCCTTCCCATGGCCAAGGTGAACATTCTGCCTCTCCGGCCTCCTTCCCTTGCCTTCCTTCCTTCAACTCCACCCTAACTCATTCACCCACATCCCCAGGCTGAGGTTGGAAAGGAGTCTGTTTCATCCTTGTTACTCTGCAGTTTAGCTATCAGGATTCCCATTTTCAAATCAGGAAAATCTAATCTCAGAGATGTCAAGTTTTTTCCCCAAAGTTACAGATCTTGGCAGAGCCAGGATTTGAACCCAGGCTTGATGACTATGCTCTTTTGCTACACCAGGCTCCCTCCCAGCGGTGTTCCAACCTTTACACACGTGGACTTAGAACCTGGCAACCTGGGTGCCACAATACTAGCCACCAACCAAGGCTCTTATGAAACATGAGGACTTGGTCACTCTCCTAGGAGAGACCACAGTCTGATGCGAGAGACCCACCCTCTGCCTTCGGGGAGTCCCAGTCAGATGGGAGAAACCGACTGAGCTCCTGCCTTTGGAAGCCTCAACCTCAGAAGGAGCATTAAAATAGTCACAAATGGACAAAAGCAAATAATCCCCAGGAAGTGGACTCTGGGCCATGTACAGTAAGGACTGGATAAAGGTTTGGAGTTAAACATAGGTGGTTCCCCAGAGAAGGGAAATACTGCCTACATTTTGAGCAAGGAAAACCGTGGATGGCCTGAAAGTACAAAAGTGAGCAACTTCAGGAAGGAATAGCTCATGCAAAAGTCCACAACCCGGAATGAGCTGCAGATTGTGCAAAGGTGGGCAGGTGAGCAGTTGAGGGTTAGATCTTAGACTGTCAAAGAGGAGCTGGTTTTTACTGAGCATAGGCCGTGCACCAGCTCTGTTCTGAGGGCTCCACCTGTGTCATTCCATCTGGTCCTCACAGCAGCCCTGTGGGCCAGGTGCTACTATGTCATCATCCCCATGTTAAAATGAGGACACCAAACCCTGCCCAAGGTCACACAGCTGGTAAGTAGCAAAGCTGCAAAGGTTCTCAGTAATGACCCAATCTAATCTCTCAGTTACGAGTAACACCTAAGGCCCAGAGGGGGACAGCAACTTGCTCAGCATCACACAGCAAGTGAAAGACAGAGCTCTAATGGGAGATAAGGTTATATGATGTTGGACAATTAAGTTCATGAACTCATCCTAGAAAAATTGCTACATATCTCTACGGTCACCTTCAAAGCATTGTCCTTGGCAAGCTATGCACTGACACCAGCACCTCATCCAGGCTTCAAAGCAAATCTGGAACTCTTTTTCCGGAATGAATATCATAGCTGTCATCATATGAGGCCTGACAATTAAGTTCACAAACTCATCCTAGAAAACTTGCTTTGAAGGGTGGATCAGGCATTGGCATCAGTGCATAGCTTCCCAAGGGGAGACGTTGAAGGTGACCATAGTGATATTCAGCACTGAAGTATGTAGCACTTTTTCTAGGGTACGTTCACAGACTTAATTCTCCAGCTTTATAGCACCCTGGCATGGAAGACCAGGAAAGGCCTTCAGACGGCCTTTTGAGATCAACCCTTCTCTAGCCCTGACTGACCCATGGGGGGAGTTAGGGAGTGTCCAGAACAAAGTGGAAAGGTTGTGGTCGGTAGGGACAGAAATGGCAGCACCAATGGGGAAGTCTTGGACCCTATAGCAACCATATACCAGAAGTTAAAAATAGACTAGTATTCAGTTTCTAACAGGCAAAAGATTTAAACAGATTATTTACCAAAGAAGATAAGTAGACGGCAAATAAGCACACAAAAAGATACCCAACCTCATCAGTCATTAGAGAAATGCTGATTAATACCATAATGAGCTGAATCAAATTTTAGAATGGCTGAAATTAAAAAGACTGACCACACCAAGTGTTGGTGAGGATTTAGGTGGAGAGAACTGAACTCTCCTATACTGTTCAAGGGAATAGGAAATGGTACCACTTCAGGAAAGTTAGGCAATTTCACAAAAAGTCGAATTTCCATCTATCATATGATCCATCTTTTCTATGCCTAGATGTTTACCCAAGAATGAAAGCATGTGTCCACCTAAACATTTGTGTGTGTGTGTTCATCAAGCTTTATGTGAAGTAGACAAAACTGGAAACAACCCCCAATTTCTATCAACAGAGGAATGGGTAAATTGTGGTCTGTCCATACAACAGAACACCTTTCAGCAACAAAAAGGGAATAAACTATTAAATAGATATATGACAACATGGATGAATTTCTAAATGATTATGTTGATGAAAGAAGTTAGATAAAATCAATGTATACACATTGCGATTCCATTTACATAAAAACAACAGAAAATGCCAACTAATCTGTATTGACAGAAAGCAAATCTATGGTTTGGGGTCATGGGGAGGAAGTTGGGAGGAGGTGAGCTTACAGAGGGACACAGGGAAACTTTTGGTGGTGATGAATATGTTCATTGTCTAGATTTTGGTGATCGTTTCAATAATGTAAAGAAATACTGAAACCTTCAAATATCAATACACTTTAAATATGTGCAGTGCTGTGTCAATTATATCTCAATAAAGCTAATTAAAGAAATAGTCTGGTTTGGAGCAGCCCAGAGTCCCAGGGAGAGGTCTCTAAGACTTGCAATAGTCTGAGGGAGCCATCTCAGGGCTTTCCAATCTACACGTAACCCCAAACTCCATCACAGAGCCTGGGATTTCAGAAAGAAGCTTAGACATTTACTTGTCCAGCCCCTTATGGCATAGAAGAGGACACAGAGGACCCATCCACACACCACAGCTCTCTCAAGACTCAAGTTCATCCTATATGGCATCCCAGTAGGCCAGGCCTTAGTCATGGTCACTACTGGTAAAATACCCTGTGGCCTGGCTCTGGGCACAACCCCACTCAACATGCTTTGCTGGAAACTGACGTGCAGAGCCAGATGCTCAGAGCCCTGAGGGCTCTGCTGAGCAGAGAAGCCTTCGGGGTCAGACAGACCTGGGTTCCAACCCAGACTCAGCCTCTTCCCAGCTCTGTGGTCTTGCACAGTGGCTCTGGGCCTTGCTCCTTCCTCTGTGAATGGGGATAACACCTCCCACCAGCTGCTTCCTTAGAACGATTTCACTGCTAGTAACAAACACCCAGCTCAGTCTGATTAAACCACAAAGGGACTCAATTGGCGTTAGGTCTGGGCAGGTGAATGTTGAACCAGCAGCTGCTCAGGAATTCCAACAACAACAACTAAAAAAAAAAAAAAAATGGTTTCTTTCCACCTGTGTGTTCTGCCTCTTCAACTGTGGGCTTCCCCTAAAACTGGCCACCCACATGGTCGCTAGAATTTGATCAGCAGTTCCCGGACTGTAGGAATCCTCATTCAGACCCCACAGGAATGAGAGGGAATCCTCATCTGTGTGTCCCCAGCGCTGGTAGTGACCATGTTAGCAAACTCTAATGGGACCACCACCACACAGATGGGACATGAGGGTCTGCACCCCACAGGGACTAAAGGGCAGGATTCTGGGGATAGGGACAGAGCAGGAATGAGGTGGGGGAGACCTGTGGAATGGGGGCTCGGGAGGAACACTCAAAGCCAAAGCCATAAGTGCCCCAGCCAGGCCTCTGATTAATCTGGGAAGGCTCTTTGCAATCAACAGGGAATTCCAGTTGGTTGAATATTCTAAGTGTATCCGAGTGGATGTAGTCAAGAACAGAGACTCGAGCAGGATGCAGTGGCTCACGCCTGTAGTCCTAGCACTCTAGGAAGCTGAGGCAGGTAGATCACCTAAGCTCAGGAGTTTGAGGCCAGCCTGAGCAAAAGCCAGGCACCGTTTATCTAATAGAAAAACTAACCAGCATTGTGGCAGGTGCCTGTAGTCCCAGCTATTCAGGAGGCTGAGGCAGGAAGATTGACTGAGCCCAAGAGTTTGAAGATGCTGTGAGCTATGATGATGGCACTGCATTCTACCCAAGGTGACAGAGTGAGACTCTGTCTCCAAAAAAAAGAATGGAGACTCATATATGATGTGTGATGTGCAACCTTGGGCAGTTTTACTTTCAATTTCATTTCATTGCATTTTAATTTTTCAATAACTAATACATTCACACGCTTCAACAACCAAAAGACATGCAAATATACATAGTGAAAATTTTCCCTCCACCTCTGTTCTTCATCTCTGCCCAGCTCTCAGCACCAACCCCATTAGAGGATCATTGCAATTTTTTTTTAATTCGAGACAGAGTCTCACTCTGTGGCCCTGGGTAGAGTGCTATGGCATCATCATAGCTCACTGCAACCTCAGCCTCCTGGACTCAAGCAATCCTCCTGCCTCCAGACTCCCAAGTAGCTGGGAGGTGTGCATGATAAAGTCCCTCTAATTTTTCTATTTTTAGTAGAAACGGGATCTCCCTCTTGCTGGGGCTGATCTTGAACTCCTGAGCTCAAACCATCCTCTCGCCTTGACCTCCGGAGTGCTAGGATGATAGGCCTGAACTACTACACCCAGGCTCATCATTTCTTACTCAATCTTTCCATTTTGTCTTCTGTACGCAAATAAGAATGTGGGTTCTTGGCCTGCCCCCTTTTGACACAAAATGTAAAATGGCATACACCCTGTCTTTCTCTTTATTTTTTTGTTCCTTAACCATGGTATTCCACTGTGTAGATGGATCATAGGTTAATTAACCAGACCCTTATTGCTGGGCGTGGGTGGTCTCTAACCATGTGCTATTCCCAACAATGCTGTGATGAATACAACCGTGTATACAGTTGTCATCTCGCAGGAGTGCAAGTATCTCTGTAAGATAAATTCCCACAGGGGAACTTCTGGGTCAGAGAGAACATGTGCTTGAAATTGCAGTAGATATTGCCAAGATACCTTTAGACATTGTCTAGGCGAGAAAGAAGAGAGTGTTTATTTCTTCCTCGGGCTCACCAACCGAAGGTGTCATATTACATTCAGATTTTTGCCAGTTTGGTAAGAGAAAATGACATGTGGCTAGTGGGTGTTGATGTTACTATGAGTGAGCTGAACTTCTTTTCCTGTGCTTAAGCATATTTAGGGTTCTTTTCTGTAAACTATGTGTCATTTGCCCACTTTTATGATTGGTTTGAACTTCTCAGCATAGTCCGCGGGTTTTTGAGGAGAGAGATTAGCCCTTTGCTTCTGATATGAGTCGCGAGTATTTTTCATTCATTGATTGACTTTGCTCCTGATAGGATTGTTTTTTTGTTGTTGTTTTTTTTTTTTGACATGTAGAATATCTTTTATTTCTACAAAAGTCAATGTATCAGCTGGGCACTGTGGCACATGCCTAATAATCCTATCTATCAGGAGGCTGAGGTGGGAGGGTCGCTCAACCCCAGTTTCAAAAAGTAAATTTATCCATCTTTTTTTAATGCCTTTTAGATTTTTGAGTCATCATGACAAAGTCCCCCCACTTTCAAGGCATAAAACAACTCTTCCCTATTTCCTTCTAAAATGCTTAAATAAATTTCATTTCGTACTGAAATCTTTGATTCCTTTGTTATTTTATTTTAGACACAAAGGAGGAGACCATATTTTTCCTCCAGGTGGCTATCCAGGTATCCCAGCACCATTTTTTAAATAATTCAGCTTTTCTTTGCTGGTTTTGTACAGTAATTTTTTTTTTTATTGTTAAATCATAGCTGTGTACATTAGTTCAATTGCCTGTACCCATTCTAAGATGCACCAAAGATGTGGCCCCACGCATTTTATACAGTAATTTTATCAAATACCAAATACCCATCTGAGTTTAGAATTTTCTGTTTTATTTCATTGTCCACTTGAGAATTCATGAGTCAAAACCACATTAGTTTTGGGGGGGGGGGGTTCTGAGACAGTTTCATTATGTCGCCTTGGGGAGAGTGCTGTGGTGTCACAGCTCACAGCAACCTCCAATTCTTGGGCTTAAGCGATTCTCTTGCCTCAGCCTCCCAAGTAGCTGGGACTATAGGTGCCCGCCACAGCGCCTAGCTATTTTTTGGTTGTAGTTGTCACTGTTGTTTGGCAGACCCAGGCTGGATCGAACCCACCAGCCCAGGTGTATATGGCTGGCACCCTAACCACTGAGTTATGGGTACTGAGCCAAAACCCACATTGTTTTAATGATTGATGCTTCATAACATGGTTGGTCTTCATCCTCAGTGCTCTCTTTTTCTGGAATTTTCCTGACTATGTTTGCCAGCTAACATTCCCTATGAACTTCAGAATAAACATCCTTTATTCAAGAAAACTGTTGATATTTTTACAAGAATCAAAGTATATTTATCCATCAGCTTAGAATTAAAATGTCGTGGTGTTGAGTCTACCCCTTGAAATAGGATGTATCTCTCCCGTGTTCACCTCCTTTTATCTTTTAGTAGTTTTAGTAATTAAAATACTTATGTGGTCCGGCGTCCATAGCACAGTGGTTACGGTGCCAGCCACATGCACCGAGGTATAATAATAATGACAACTGCAACAAAAAAATAGCCAGGTGTTGTGGCAGGTGCCTGTAATCCTAGCTACTTGGGAGGCTGAGGCAAGAGAACAGCTTAAGCCCAGGAGTTGGAGGTCTCTGTGAGCTGTGATGCCACGGCACTCTACCGAGGGCGACAAAACGAGACTCTATCTCAACATAAAATAAAATAAAATACTTATTGAAATACAAAATTATATATACAAATACAAAATTAATATAAATATAAATTGTATAAATACAAAATTATATTATACAAAATTATCTATATTAATTATATAGAAAAGTTATGAATCGTTAAGGGCACAGCTAGATGGATTTTCACAAAGTGAACACCCCTGTGACACTGTCACCCAGATTGAGAATTAGAGCATGATCAGCACCCTGGAAACCCTCCGGATTCTCCTCCTACTTACCATCCTTCTTTCCCCCATGTCAATCCTCATAAGCCTTGTGTGTTTTGAGCTGTGTGATCTAAATCAAACTGTCTGGGCTCTTGGTGCCTGACTTTGTCCACCTGACACTACGTAAGATTCCTTCACGCCGCTGGGCACAGTAGTCCTTACCCATTCTCATCACTGTAGGGTGTTTTCATTGTGTGAGTCTTTTACAGTATGTTCAAGCATTCTACCTCTGATGACTATGTGGGCTATTAGAAAAAGTGTTATAATACCGGGAATGCTACCAATAATTAATGATGGGAGTTAATAATCGTAAATAGTAACAGTATTAGGAACAGAACACTCTCATCCATGTTTCTGGTACAAATATGTACTCGTTACAATTCAGCCCTCCTAGGGGAACCTGGCTGGGTCACACAGTTTGTGTATGTGAACTCCAACAGATACTGCCAAATCGTCTTCGAAAATACTAGTATTGGGCCGGGCACGGTAGCGCACATCTGTAATCCCAGCACTCTAGAAGGCTGAGGTGGGTGGATTGCTTGAGCTCAGGAGTTCAAGACCAGCCTGAGCAAGAGCAAGACACCGTCTCTACTAACACACAAAAAAAAAAAAAAAGAAAGAAAGAAAAAGAAAAAATAGGCAGGCAGGCATGATGGTGGGCACCTATAGTCCCAGCTACTCAGGAGGCTAAGGCAAGAAGATCTCTTGAGCCCAGGAAATTGAGGTTGCTATGAGCTATGATGATGCCATGGCACTCTACCTAGGGCAGCAGAGTTAGACTCTGTCTCAGAAAAAATAAACTAATTAAAATAAAATAAAATACTGATATTATTTCCACTCTACTAAGTTGTCTGCTCAAATTCGTTCTTCCCTTCTTGCCAGGGACATAGTGAGACTACATTTCCTAGGCTGGGAAATAATTAATGATGGGAGTTAATGATGATGCTGGGTCTTCAACTAAGGACCCTGAGTGGAAGTCCACGTGCCCCTTCCACCCCACAGCGATGCGCCTTCTTCACACCACCTTCCCCCTCCCCTCTCTCTGGAGCCCACAGTGACCCAGCATCAACCCCGCAAACAATGGCGGTGCCCCAGGGGAGGGCAGAGAAACATGTTGGAAGGTCCCTGGCTTCTTGAAGACATCTTTGGAGCAGAGCTGCCCCCACCAACGAAGCAGCTCACCTCAAACTGTGTACATGTGACAGAGTGAAACTTCTTTATTCTCCAAGTCAATACATTTTGGTGTCTTTTTGTTACAAGAGTTAGATATTTCACCCTCTATTGTGGAGAAATGGTATCAGAAGTGGGGACCAATATGTGACATGGTCTTAACAGTCAGGTGGTAAATGAGAATTATGAATCACAGTAGGAAGAATGTCTATATCCCTTACCTGCTGTGGATTAAGTCTTCTTGTACCTCAAGTCATCTCTCCTTTATAAATGCATCTGTTATTTAGAGCACTGAGGTCCATAACTCTTCTTCACTTGTAGGCTGTATAGAACTTTTCTCTGTCTTATTAAATAGCTTTTTCATCTAAACTCTACATAGTCTAATATTAAGATTAATATTAAGGTATAGTAAGGTTTTTTTTTAAGAGATGGGGTCTCTTTATGTTCCCCAAGCTGGGGTGCAGTGACTATTCACAGACACAGCCACAGCAGACCATATCCTTGAACACCTGACCTCAAACAATCCTCCCTCCTCAGCCTCCCAAGTAGCTGGAACTACAAGCATGTGCCACTTGCACCTGCATTGATGTATTAAGATTCATATCTGCATTTGCCTCGAATACCTTTGCCCAAATTTGATGTTCAACCACTCAGAACTACCTTGTTTTAGTTGCATGTCTTGTATAAAACACTGACTTAGGTTCAGTTTTGTGGTTCAATCTGAATTTTCCTTCCTTTTACTAGAAGCCTACTTACATCTGCTGACATGCCTAAGATCTGTGTTATGTGATTTAATATAATTTTTCTGGATTTATGAGGGGTTTTTTTAGGTCTTTTACTATGGGTCTCTTTTAAAGTGGTTCTTCTGCTACATAAGGAATTTGATATTTTTGTTTGTTTTTTAACTTCACGTAATATTCTTAATCCACCAACTCTCAGAAAATGGGGACATTACGGGGTTTCTTTCTGTTTTTGCCCATCCTCCCTTGCTTTCCTCCGCCACACAGAATGAGGCATTCGGTTTCTGGTGTTTTGCTGCAGGTCTCGATACCACTTGCTTTGTTAGCTTTGAGTGATGTTCTTTTTCCAGCTGCTACAGATGAGGCACTTTGTAAATAAACTCTATTTCCCGGCTTCCTATTTTTTCTCAGATGTGTCCTTCCTGACGCCATCAAGGCCGCTCACACTCACATTTCCATCTCTTCCTCGGCTGCCCACATTAGCGTTAGTCATAGCTCTGCACCTAATCACCGCTCTGGTCCCCTGTCAATCACGAGGTTCAAGTTCAACCTCTAGAACAATGATTTGCAGTTGGTGCGCTGTGGCACACTGGGGTGCTGTGGGAGGAGCTTGAGCTCCTCTCCTTTAATCATTAATTAAATCATCTTTGAAAGAAGTTCAAACCACAGTAAGAATATTCTTTTTTTAACCTTCTTTTTTTTGTGATCAACATAATTTAAGCGTGGCGAGGAAATTTAACTATAGGTTCAAGTGTGCTGTGAGATAAAAAAAAAAAAAAAAGATTGAAAAACACTGTTCTAGAATTTTCCTCCAAGGAGACTCCTCAGGAATAATATGTCTTGAGTTCTGTGCTGTTCAGAATTGCGGAGGGGTGGCACTGATAATTAAAGGACAGCTTGGCTCGACGTAAAACCCCATTTCATACTCTTCTCCTCGACTAGATCTTGTGGGCCCTGCTCTCCTGGCTTTTACTGTCTTACTGTTACTGGCATCCAGTCTCTCATGATTACAGACTGGGAACGACACAGGTTGTCCTGGCCTGTGTGTAGACACCACCTTCTGCTCACATGGTATTCAAGAGACACAGACCTTGTCCTCTCAGGGTGACAGCAAGTGTGTCTTTGCTGAGCTCCTAGAGCCTGAGCACACTTGCCATTCCTACCCTCCTGCACGATTTCTGCCACCCTTCACCCCATGTGGCTCGTGTCATGATGGTGGCTGCTTTGGGCCTTATTTTGGTTTGGTTTGGTTTTACCGAGACAGAGTCTCAGTCTGTTGCCCTCGGCACAGTGCTGTGGCGTCACAGCTCACAGCAACCTCAAACTCTTGGGCTCAAGCAATCCTCTTGCCTCAGCCTCCCGAGTAGCTGGGACTACAGGCACCCTCCACAATGCCTGACTATTTTTAGAGATGGAGTCTCGCTCTGGCTCGGGCTGTTCTTGAACTCCTGAGCTCAGGCGATCCACCCGCTTCAGCTTCTGAAGTCTAGGATTACAAGCGTGAACCACCGTGCCTGGCTCCCCACACCACTTTAGAGCAGGGACTTGAGCACCCTGGATTTTGGGACCCCAGCAAGTCCTGGACACACCACCTCATGCGTACCAACGAACCACTGCACGCAGCACATTGTGGATCTGCTGAGCAAGTAAAAGGGAAGAAGAGTCGCGAGGCTGCTGGTTTTGCAAGGCGGGCCTTCCTGAGTAAGAGATGGGAAGACAGCCGACTGATGGGAGGGCCGGCCATGGGGGGTAATGTACGGGAAGAACATCCCAAACAAAGGGCGCAGCTAGTGCAAAGACCCTGCAACAGGAGCGTGATGACAGTTCAAGGAGGCACAGGGAGGCCAGTGTGGCTGAGCGGACCCACGGAGGGGCAGGTGAGGTCTGAAAGGTAAGCCCGGGCTAGGAAGACCACAGTGGGCCACCAGCTGACTTTGGTTTTACTCTAAACAGGGTGGAAAGTACTGGAGGGTTTTGACCATTGACCTAAGCTGACTTACTTTTAAAAGGCCCATTCCAGACACCCCATGTATACTATAGGCAGACAAGAAGCAGAAACGGGGCTAGACCTACGTGAATGAGTTTCTTGACTTCCTCAGCAGCTGAAGTCTGCAGGCCTCAGCCCTCGCCTGCTCTGATGGGCTCTCAGCCAGGCCAAGCCCAACAGCAAGAGGAGACAAAGGGCCTGAGAACAAGCTGCCCTCCCTAAGGGCAGAGGCCCTGTCTCCTCAGTCCCTCTTTCCCCATTGCAATATTTGCCCTCTAATGACCAGATAAGGAAGCTCTGACCACGGGAAGCTTAGTAGATGAATCCTGGGTGGCACCTCTGGGTCAGCCACTGAATTCAGGAGAGAAAAGTGCAGGTGCCGGTGCAGGTGCAGGGTGGCCACTAGGTGGAAGCATTGCTCCGCTGAGAAGGCGCCGACTGGCCTCGCGGACCTGGGAGCGTCAAAGACCCAGAAAGAATTGAAACCACAGGAAGTCCCCAAACCTCCCTTGGCTCCTCGCTTTCACAGATGAGGCTGGCAGTGATGAATATGGTGGCGATTCCAGGGGGTTATGAGAAGATAAATACCTTTCACATCCATTGCTTCATGCGAGCTGCCCATGGGGACCTGTCAGTCCATCTTACCCATGAGAATGGAGACCCAAAAAGAGGATGGTGGCCAGCCCCAGCCCCCCAGTGGCAGAGTCCAGTCCTCCTGTCCCATCTATCCGCCACTTCCAGGATCAGAAACGGTAGCAACAAGGGCAGCAGAGGTAAAGGTGATAGGCCTGTTAATGAAGTCTCCTGAGGTTGAGAGGGGAGGAGAGGGGGATCATGGCACAAAGTTGGGGACCCTTTTAGGGGCCACCAGAACCCCATCACATCAGCTGGTGGAGGGGTATCTAGTCAACCCACATGAAATAAAAATAGGATCAAAAGAGATGTCTTTGCTGTCTTTATAAACCCTGGAGTAACTTTGTGGTTATTACAGTACAACTTCTGTGAGCTGACCACCCAAGGGACTGCAACAAACCGGTCAACGTACAGAGGTAGGTGATCAGCAAAAGGAACCCGCCTCTGGTATTGATATGTACATGTGATACATGTCTGATCTATGAAAATCAGGTCAGCTTAAGGAGGTGGTCACTGTAGGGAGGTGGTCAACTATGGAGGGTCTATTATATTTGTTATCACAAAAAAAGAAGGGGCGGCCTCCTCTATGCCTCCCCCACAGACCTCCCCCCCTATTCTAAGGCACCACAGACCTCTCCTTTAGTGTAGATCTCTAGGAGACCTGTTTGAAACCCTCTTTAATAACCACTGTATGAACATCTCTCTCCTCCACCAGACTCAATTCCAAAAAGAAGAGGAGCTTATCTCTTCCTGCCCAGCATCATTGTACTCTTGGCTTCCAGGATGACATACAAGGAAAGTTCTGGAAAAACATGAATGAATGAGGGCATCATTTTCCTGGCCTCATCTCAGGGCCTCCAAGAAGTGCCTCCTGCCTGAGCTTTGCAGAGCCCACAGCAGACAGCATCTGTTGCTGCTTCAGGGGTGACTGCCTTCCGTGAACCCAGAAACGATATTGGTTCCATGCCCAAAGCTTCCCTGGTCCGGCTCGGGCCTGTTCCCCCAGCTGATGGGCAGATAGAGCAGGATGTGGGATGACCTGGTGTGGGCAGCCCAGCCCCACTCCCAGGAGTCCAGCCCAGGCTGCAGGACGGAGGAGCCGGGAGTGCCTTGCTCGTAAATTTCACTTCAGACAGTCTACTGGGGAAATGGGGATCATATTGATTCAGAGCCAGGGCTTTCCAGAGTCTCTGCAGGAAAAGTGCAAGGGGAAGAGAGGAGGTGGGAACAGAGGCGAGGAGGAGGAAAGAAGGGGAAGGGAAGGACAGAGGAAGAGCAGAGACAAAAAATAGCAAGCCAGAGAGGGCCTGCAACCAGAGAGGTGATGCCCAGAAGTCACAGAGAAACCGCAGGGAGACAGCAGTGGACAGAGGGACAGCGGGGATATCTGTGCCGGCCTGCACAGCCCCCTCTTTATACCTTGCATGTGTATTCCAACCCTGGGTGCTGAGGGGACCGTGTTCACAAATGTCTGTCTCTCAGACACAAGACTGATGGCTTCCCTGGTCCTCACCACCAGGGCAGGGAGATTCTTCCCAGCTAAGTCCCAGATTGGGGAAGATGTTTGCCCAAGGTCACACAGCAAACCTGGACAGGACGCTTGGGCCACAGGTCAATGCTATTCTCGGGTCCCCTTGTGGAAGCAGAGAACCCACCAACCCCGAGGACAGGCATACGGAGGACACGCTTTTCACACCTCCCTGTTCCTTGTGGCTGCAGCCATCTTGATTCTCACCCCTGAGACCCATCACCATGTCCCCACCAGACTGTGATGCCTCATGTGGAATGAACTTAAGCCTCCAGGCAAAAAAAAAAAAAATGTTTCAACTTTAAGCCATAAGATCACAGAGGGGCAATGTACCTGGCTTCAGATCCCAGCTCAGCCACAAACTCACTGGGTGGCCTTGCGGTATCCATGTGGTGGCCCTGGGCCACGCTTTCCTAGAGGAGAGTGGAGTAATTAATGGTTCCTAAAAGAATCTTCCCATCGAATAACAATCCCGATCCCCCCCACACACGTCTTTGGAAGAAAGCCCAAGTTGGGTACACCGAGTAAGGACTGGCTTGGGAGGCTGGAGCCCCCTGCTCCCCAGTAGACAGAGCTCACGCCTCACTTCACAGGCTCTCTGGGGGCCAGCAACACAGGCATTTGAGGTTCCCTGTAACCCTGTGGGTTAGGCTCTTTGTGCCTAAAGGGTGGCTACCACAAAGTCGAGGACCCTTTTAGGGGCCACCAGAACCCTATACAGATGAGAAAACTAAGGCTTGGACAGACATGATTTGCTGATGGGAAACAGCCCCAGCACATCCCTGCTCTACCTACAGTGCAATGGCTGAACCTCCAGGGGAAGAAATTTGAGATGGAGATATAGAGGATAATGGTCACCTCCCCCCCAGGGAACCACTGCATCATCTCCCTGTACTAAGGCAGTCTTTTAGCCTGGGCAACATAGCAAGACCCCATCTAAAAAAAAAAGTTGGCCTGCCTGGCATCTGTTGTCCCACCTCCTTGGGAGGCTGAAGCAGGAGGATTACTTTTAGCCCAGGAATTCAAGGCTGTGGTGATCACACCACTGCACTCCAGTCTAGGTGACAGAGTAAGACCCTATCTCTGGAAAAGAAAAAAAAAATGTTTTTTTGGAGACTCTGGGAAACCCCTTGCCCCAAATCTCTATTACGTAAAAAGGTTTCTTGTACAGATGGGACACAGAGGAGGTTATGTAGCTCTGGGCAGTCTCTCTCCTTCATCCATGGGACTAAGGTTGCCACAAAAAAGAGAAAGAGAGAGAACAATACTTGGGAAACATACTAGAAAAATATTCAGCAGTGCCTGTGGCTCAGTGGGTAGGGCACTGCTACCATATACAGCGGGTGGCGGGTTCGAACCTGGCCCAGGCCAAACTGCAGCAAAAAAATAGCCAGGCGTTGTGGCAGGTGCCTGTAGTCCCAGCTACTCGGGAGGCTGAGGCAAGAGAATTGCCTAAGCCCAAGAGTTGGAGGTTGCTGTGAGCTGTGACGCTACAGCATTCTACCAAGTGATAAAGTGAGACTCTGTCTCTAAAAAACAGATAAATAAAATAAAATAAAAAATAAAAAAGTATTCCTTGTTTACCTGAAATTCACACTTAACTGGGTATTTTTATTTGCTAAATCTGCAGTTTTATTTGCTCTATCTGCTGCCGTCTCTGAGACCTGCCCCACTCCCCAGTCCCACCATCCCATAGGATTAGAATAGGTGAGGATGCCAGGCAGGTGGTGGCTCACACCTGTAATCCCAATGCTTTGGGAGGCTGAGTTGGGAGGACCACTTGAGGCCAGGAGTCTGAGGCTACGGTGAACTATGATGACACCAATGTACTCCAGCCTAGGCCATAGAGTGAGACCTTGTCTCAAGAATAAATAAATAAGGCTCGCCGCCCGTAGCACAGTGGTTAAGGTGCCAGCCACATACACCGAGGGTGGCAGATTCGAACCTGACCCGGGCCAGCTAACAACAATGACAACTGCAACAAAAAATAGCCAGGCTTGTGGTAGACACCTGTAGTCCCAGATACCTGGGAGTCTGAGGCAAGAGAATCGCTTAAGCCCAAGAGTTTAAGGTTGCTGTGAAGTATGACGCCACGGCACTCTACCGAGGGCATCCTAGTGAGACTGTCTCAAAAATAGAATTAAATAAATAAATAAATAAATAAGTAAGTAAAATAAGGGCACATGATCCAAACCCAAAATCTATGTCTCTTCCTTCCCAACCTGAGCTACACTCCCCTAAAATCTGAGGTCTTGCAATGTACAAACACTTGAACAAAAACTTAGGAAATGATTATTTTCCACAAAGCACTGAAGCCCGAGCCCCTGTAAGGTCGACCCCCACTCTCTGGGGTCGTCCAGGGAGGCCTCCATGTTGGGACAGCCAACGGCTCTTGGAACCAATCCAGAACTGATCATGTGACCTCAAAAGAGTTCCATCATGCTCTGGGCCTCAGTTTCTACATCTGTGAAATGGGAGCCAGTTCCTCCCTTCCCTGCGGCCCTGGCCCAGGAGACCACAGTTCTGGGAGCGTCCTCATACCTGTATCTCTAGAGATCCCGGCTTTGGGTTCTGCAAAGGTTTTGTCTCCCATTCTCTAGTGAGTGGGTGGGCTCTGAGGAGCACACTGACCAAGTGTCCTGCATGTCCTGGGCATATATGTCTCATGTCCCCAGCACTGCTAGTGCCTACCTGCTCAGGATCCCCCCTGATGCTAATTAAACACGGTCCATGAGCCTCACTCCCATGAGCACCTCCACCACCTGATGGCTCTGTGTGCTGGGAGTGCTGGCTGCCCCCTCCCCTGCAGCTACACTCCACTACGGCCAGTGATGCCATCTGCTCTGTTCACTGCTGTATGCAGGGCTGAGAGCAGGCCTGGTACACAGCAGGCACTCAGGATCTTGTTATGGAGAAAGTGAGCTGAGAAATTAACACATTGTGCAGTGTGTGCTATTGTGGGGCCCCATCTACAGATAAGAAAATAGAGTCAGATGAGGTAAGTTGCCCAAGGTCACAGAGTGAGTTCAACCCGGGCAGCCTGACTCCAGAGTCTATCCTATGAACCACCACCCTACACAGCAGGCACGGAAAAAGTAATCAGCGAATGCCCAAGTGACTAAGTGCATAAGGGAATGAAAGCATGAGTGAATAAATTAGTGAGTGAATAAATTCATGAGTGAGCTCCTCCTCTCACCCAGGTCTTTCTGGGACAAAGTAACCCCTATAAATCCGGGAGCAGGCAGTCAGCCTAAGACTTTGACCTGAGCATCAGCTGCTCCTGGGACAGGCTCAGAGATGGATAGCAATGGCCCTGAGTCACACAGCATGTTGACAGGAGGCCAGACATCCTGCCCCCAGAACCCTGCCCCTCAAACCCAGCCCTGCCCCACTCTGCAACTACCATGGTTTGGGGGTACAGCAGTGGCTGGCAGGGTGGCAGTTAAACTCCAGGCCTGCTGCTAACTAGCTGGATGACCTTAGGCAAGTCACGTGCCTCTGCGTCTCTCCCATGGTGAGATAGGAACGCAGTGACCCCAATTTGCGGGGCTGTTCTGAACATGGTGAAGTAAGATCATGGACAAGCTCACCTGGAAAGGAAGGCTCTGCTGAGCACACGCCACCATTCCCCTCCCGGCACCACCTACCAGCACTAACTGGGGCCTGACAAAACCCAGAGCCAACCTGCCAACTCCGGGAAGGCTGAATCACAGGGAAATAATTGAGGTTAATTTCTCAGCCTCTCTCCAACATACCACCCACCTCTCCTCCCAGCAGGCTGGGGAGGATTTATGAGTTAATGGCGGCATTGTCATGTAAAGGGCTTGGAGATCCTTGGAGAGCGAGCCCTGCGGACGTATAAAGTATGAAATGGGAGGCATAATGGTATTAGCACCCAATTACTCCAAGATGATCACTCTGGCTTCCCCGCAGCTAAAACTAAGAGCCACCTTCCCCCGGCAGCCCTTCCACTGGCCCCTGGAAGGACCAGGCTGGGGCAGGCAGGTGCTGGTGGCTCAGGCCTGAGCCCTTCCAGCTTGCTGTGTGGCCTTAGAAAGCTCACAGACCCTCTCTGGTGTCTTGCCTCATTAGCGGTCCTGTCAATCAGCAGACCCATCGTGCACCCCGCCTGCCCCTCCCCCTTCACGGGGTACCCCTACCAGGGACAGCACATGAACTTTGCCCAGAGAGGAAGCTGGGGATCTCAGCCGCACCACCCCCCAAACTCCTCCTCCACCCCTCATCTTAGCCCAAGCTCTTGCTGGGGCCTGGACACACAAACAGCTGTCAGAATCTTCGATGATAAGAATGGCTCTTGCCCTGCAGTTCCAATTACCTTCCATAATAATGCATTTAATCCTGGCCACAGAAAATAGTTACTATTATTATCCCCAATCCCTGGGTAAGAAAACTGAGGCCAGAGGATGAGTCTTTGCCCTTGATCCTTCAGCCAGGAGGCAGGTAAGCCAGGGCTGGAATCCAGAAAGCCTTGCCACAGACCCTCCCCAAGTTCTCATGCTGAGCTTCCCCATCCACCAGCTCTCCCCTACTGATAAAGAACCTTGCTCAGGGCTTAGTGATGGACATTACTTAACACACAGCCCAGAACACGGGGCGTTTACACCCCATTTTACAGGCAAGGAATTTGAGGCACGGGGAGATGTGATTTGCCTGAGGTCTCATAGCTAAAGTGCAGCCACTCCACCTCTGCAAAGCCTCCTGATGCTGACCCTGAGTCTCCTCACTCCCTCATTTGTCTTGCTTACACCTGTGCACACAGGGTGTTTGTTTCAGCTTTGCCCTGAAACTTTGTGGGGACTCATCTGGTCTGTCCTCCTCACTGCTGGGTCTCCAGTGCCTGGAACAGCACCAGGCACACAGTAGGTACTCAACAGATGTTTATACATAAGGGTTGGCAGGAAGTGTTTTGTAGGCTGAGGAAGCCTCAGCAGCCCCAGCGCTGGAGTAAGGGATGAGGCAGAGGCTGCCCAGAAAGGGAAGACCAGCCATCGGTCCAAGGGACCATTACACCCTATGCTGCCCAGCCCAGATGTCACAATTGGCACCCAAGGGGAGAATTCAGATCCATCCTCCCCTCAGGCAGCTGGGGGTCTCAAGGGTTCTCCTGGATCCCAAAGTCATTACTGCTAGCCATTGGTGTGCCCAATGTCCCAAAAAAGACAGATGCAGGCCACCAGCCCTTCCTGTTCAGACCAATCCAGCCCTTCCAGACATCTCTAAGGCCTCAACCTCCTTGCTCAGAGGTTGCAGCATGCTTTTTGTCTTTGCCCAGGTCCTCATCTTCCTCCTCCAGCTCCCCTGCCCTCCCTGCCCACCCACCCCCCACCCTGCCTTCTCCACCCATCAGAAGTTAATTCCTCAGAAACTTTCCTGGGGAGCAATTTCCACTTCTTATTATGCCCGCTGCGCCGGCCCAGCTCAGTGCTATCTGGCTGCTTACAGCAGGGAAGGCAGCCTGACACTTGCCTGGAATAGCAGAGGTGATGGAGAAGGGGAGGCGGGGGGGCTGGCTCCTGGGATTATGATAAGGGCTCACAGGCCGCTTGGTATGCCAGCCCAGGCCGCACGCTGTACCTTCCATATTGGGGTGATAAAGATGATTTTCCATGCTGGTCCCTATCTCCTATCAAGACCAAACATTCAAATGCAGCCCTACGTCTTAGACTCTACACCACCCTGCCAGATAGCACCTCCTCCAAAGGAAATGGAACCTTATGATTTGAAAGGGGAAAAAAATTAATTGAAGTAGCCAGGTCATTCCCTCCCTATCGACTCCTAGGTTTAATGAAAAAATGAAGGCCATTTTGAAGCCAGGTGTGCTTGTGGGGTGCAGAAAGAAAGAGAAGGGGACTGGGAGGTATTTATTTGCTCGGCTTTGAGAAGGCTCTTGTGTACGCTGTTAGGAGGGTTCCAGACAAGGGCACCCTGTCCTGACCCACTTTCGGGTGCTTTGGCCTCAAAGTTGTAAAATCCCAGCGTGGGAGGAAGACCTTGGCCCAAAGGAGAGGTGCCAGGTGGGAAGGGGCCGGGGTGGAGGCGGGAGTATAACTCCACTTCCCGTCTTAATAAAATGTAACCAAAGAAGAAAAAGGCTTCAGGAAGGTTTGGCATCTTTCATTTTAATTATTATTATTATTATTATTTTAGGGTTTGGGAATTGTTTCCTGAGTTCGGAGTCTGTCAGCAGAATATTTATTGTACTTTATGGTACATTAGTAACGAGATTGTCTTCCCTTTCCACAGCCGACTTCAAACCCCCTGTCTATCTGGAAGGAGAAGGTATTAAGTAGGAGGATTTCTTTTTTGCCAAAGTCAGCGGTTATGGCAGAGATGCCCCAACTCCCGGAACTCCAGCTGCCGTGGCATCGCCCATGGGGCTGGGGAGAGAAGGGGAGCAGCTGGGATTTCAGGCTCTGCGCCCTTGTGGGGCCTGGCACCACTGCCTTCCTCATCCCCCTCGGGCACTGCCATCTCCCCCCCCACCCCGTACACCCCCACCTGGCACCTCCTGAACTCTTCAGATGGAGGCTGGGAGCCCCCCCACCCCATGCAGTGGAGAGAGGCCCTCCCTGCCTGTGCCTCTCTCCCCCCGGAAAGGTCCCCCCACCCCAGCATGGCCTCAGCACCAGCCACAAATTACAGCCTGGACAACCATGGATTACTGGCCAGCAGGAAAGGGGTGGGGGGCTCAGGAATGGGGAGGTGGCACCATCCCCCGCTTCTGTGGGAGCAAAGGGACAAAGGGGCCCGGAACAGAGAGCCTGGCTGCCCGGCCAGCTGCCCTGCCCAAGGCGGCCTCTCCTACAGGTTTTACAGGTCTGCCCTGGAGGAGGGGAGGAACGTGGCCACAAGCCATTAATTACAAATTGGTTCAGGGAGGGAGAGGCTGGAGAAGGGGTTTCCACTTCAGGTGGGAATTCCTGCCCTTTCCAGGATGAGACACACACACACCCCAAAGCAAGCTCTGGGCCGGGGACGAGAGCACCCAGTGTCCGCTCTCTGGGGGTTCACTAGCGACCTCTGTTAGAGCCTCACCATTCCCATCTGTCTACCCAGAGGTGGATCAGACCATCTAGAGTGCTATTCCCAATTCTGATGATGATGATAATAACAATGGAAAGAGCTGTCACGTGCTTAACCGCTCTGAATCCTCTCAGCCGCTGTGCAGATGAGGGGGGCAAGAGAAGGGGAAGGAAGCGGCCCCAGGGGAGGCAGAGAAAGCCTTGTCCTTGGGTGGGTAGTGACAGCGCCTGGCCCGAGTCCTGCCTGACTCCAAAGCCCTCCTCGTGACTCTCAGCCCCACTGCCTCTGAAGATTCCGCAGGTCCAGGATTATACACTTATCTTCCAACTTCTCCTCATCAACTAAAAATAAATAAAGAAGTGTGTCTAGAATCTTAAAAACTTCAGGCTAAGTTCCCAGGCATCAGCAGTACTCTCTCCACGCCTGTGCAGACATCAGCTGGAATATGGGGAAATCCAGGTCTGGGTCTTTATTCTAGGAAGTGGGTAAGGGGGTGGGAGGTAGCCAAGCCCTCCACCCACCATCCTCCTTCCTCATCCAGAGTCCCCAACCCATTCCACCAGGCCCAACTCTTCCCCTTCTGTTTTTTGGTTTGTTTTTTTTTTGTGTTTTTTTTTTTTTTTGGACAGTTTTTGGCTGGGGCCAGGTTTAAACCTGCCACCTCTGGTATTTGAGGACAGCACCCTACTCCTTGAGCCACAGGCGCCACCCAGCTCTTCCCCTTCTGGCCCCCCCTCTAGAGCAGGCATTCACAACCTTGGCACCACTGACGTGGTGGCTGGGATGATGCTGTGTTGTGGGGCTGTCCCGTGAATTGCAGGCTGTCTAGCAGCATCCTTTGCCCACTACACACCTGTAGCACCTCCCACCACCTGTCGTGATGGCAAATGTTCCCAGCTATTGCCAAATACCTGGACAAAAACCATCCCTCAGCTGAGAACCACTGCTCTAGCAGTTAAAAGTGTGGGGTCCCTTCTGCCATTTAGAACGAGGGCACACTGGATCATTTGCTGCATTTGACCAGCTGCTTAACCTCTCTAAAGCTCAGGCTCCATGTCTGCAAAATGGAGATCGTAATACACAAGGACATTCTCTGAGGATTCCATTAGAGAAAGCCTGTGAGATGTGTCAGGACTTTAGCCCAGTACCTGGCAAACCAAAGGACACCTGTGCTTAACCAGAGGGAATGGTCATGGAGAGAGAGGAGCAATAGCGTCCCTGGCAGGTGAGCTGCACTGAGGAAAGTCACCAGAGCTGGGTCTGATGTAACCAGAGCATGGGTGGTCCCATAAATTGCAGGGACAGTTCTTGGGTTGGGCACAACACAGGTTGAAAATTGGTCTGCAGACTTTGAGATCCTGACCCTGAAGTCCCTCGTGGTCACACTGCCCCATCCTTTATCCAAAGATCCCCCATCACAGGTTACTTCCTCTCATTAGAACATCAATTTTTAACCCACAGAGGACATTTGGCATTGTCTGGAGAATTTTAATTGTCACATCTAATGGGCAGAGGCCAAGGATGCTTCTAAAATCCTACAATTCACAGGATAGCCCCTACAACAAAGACTTGTCCAGCCTGACATATCAATGGTGCCCAGGTTGAGAGACCCTCCATCAAATTGATTCAACCCCATTTTCTTTCCCTTTTCACCTTGGCCACCAGGAAGCTCAGAGCTAAATTTTATACTCAACTGCCATAGCTTCTCTCATCCTCAGTTTCTGATTGAACCCTTTCTCTTCCCAACTCCCATCTTCAATTACTCTGTATCTTCTTTTATCTTTCTTTCAATAGGCCTATGGGGTTTGGGAGGATTTTTAATCATGTTGCATTAGGAAGGAGATAGTACAGAAACCAAAATTGAAACTAATCCCTGTTGCTTTTCTTTTAGATGATTTTTAGTGTTTTTTTATAGTTTGTAGTGTCTTTTGTTTTTATTTTGTTTATTTTGCTTTGTTTTTTGTTTGTGTTTGGGAGTTGGTCGTCTGGGGTGGGGGATATTGAGACAGAGTCTCCACTCTGTCACCCTGGAAAGAGTGCTATGGCATCATAGCTCACAGAAACCCCAAACTCTTAGGCTCTGAACGATTCTCTTACCTCAGCCTCCTGAGTAGCTGGGACTACATATGCCTGCCACAATGCCCAGCTAGGCTGGTCTCGAACTCCTGAGCTCAAGCAATGCACCCGCCTCAGCCTCCCAGAGTGCTAGGATTAAAGAAGTGAGCCACCATGCCTGGCCCAATGCAGTTTCTTTTGTAAATTATTTCATCTTCTCAGCAGCCAAATGAAGCTGGCAGGTGAGGAAACTGAGGCTCAGCTGGGTGATTCTATAAGAGAACAATAAAGCTGAGACGTGCACACCAATTAAATGAAACGCCAGAAACTAAACAAATCACATTAGCCTGCTGAGATGGACAACAGTAATTATTCTGAATGTAATTATCTGAATTAACTGGTTGATCCCCACAGCAGCATTTTTTAAACATAGCACCACTTCCTTTTCGAAGACGAGGAAACCCAACATTCCCAGACAATGTGGATGATGGAATTAGATGCCTGTTCAAAAGCCAACTTGATTAACTCCACAGTCGACACAGGCTGAGTTAGCCAGATGACTAACACGTTTGAGGCTGTCTGCTCATTTCTCAGCAAGCCCCGTCATCACAGTGTTCCCACCACCAGGCTGCCTGCTCAGCTCCAAACTCAAAATGGCAGGTGCAGGTCTGTCCGTTCAGTGGAAAAGGGAACAGAGTCCCGATCCGATCCCTGCAACAACACGGCAGAACCACGAAAACTCGATGCTGAACGAAAGAAGCTGGGCACTAAAGAAACCATGTCGTATGACCTCGTGTATAGGAAATACCCAGAACAGGCGAATTATAGAGACAGACAGCAAATTAGTGATTGCCTAGGGCTGGGGCAGAGGGATTGCCGATGGGTCCAGGGCTTCACTTCTGAAGGTGTTCTAGAATGAAATCGATGGTTGCACAACACTGTGAATGCAACTGATGCCACTGAAAAGTTTACAATGGTTAAAATGGCATATTTTATATTATGCGTATTTGACCACAGTAAAAAAAACGTAAAATAGGGTAGTGCCCGTGGCTCAAAGGAGTAGGGCACTGGCCCCATATACCGGAGGTGGTGGGTTCAAACCTGGCCCCAGCCAAAAACTGCAAAAAAAGTAAAATAAGAAGGAGGAAAGAAAGAGAAGAACGGATCGCCCTCCTCTGGGCCAGGAGAAAGTGTGGGCATCTTTTTCTTTCTTTTTGTTTTCTCTTTAATATTGGAATATTGGAACAAACCAATGAGAGAGAGAGAAAAGGCCAAACCACTGGAGCGGCTGAAGTCCTGCTGACACTGTGGAGAGTTAATAGGTCAACGAGGGGCTCTGATGGGCCTGTCAAAGCGTTATTTTGTCTACACAACACAGCACAGCTGGTTCAGAGTTTGGGTTTTTGTTTTCCTTTCCCTCTCTTGGACTGGCTGCCTTAACTTGGAGAATAAGCAATTTGAGAATGACTGGGGAAAAATAATATTTTTACTCAAGCCCAGGTTTCCAAATTGCCCAATTAATAGAAGAGGGGTAAGTCCTTTCTTTGAAGGATCTGGCCTGAGGCATTTGGAGCCAAAGTGAGTTTTGGTCCCACTCCAAGCAATGGGAAAATGACTCAACGGGAGGCCCACTGGGGCTTCACTCCTCCCTGGGGCCAAGAGAGGTTTTTTTATTTAACAGGTGTGCCTGAGGTTCATTGTGGTTATTCATGGGGGGTGGGGGGGTGTGAGGAAAAAGAAGCTACAGAAATCTCAACTGGGACCGGCTAATGAAATTGAGCTGTATCCATACACAGGAACATTCTGTAGCTCTTAAATGTACTATCTGCGAAAATAAAAAGTAAGGATAAGAGGAAAGATTTTCATATAAATTTGACTTTTAAAATAGCCCTGGAACCCACCGTACGATGGCAAATGGTAGGTACAGGGGAGCTATCAGGAGCAGATACATGAAAATGGAGGGGATAATTCCTTTCCGGCCGGTCTTTATTCTGTTCTCCATACTTTGCAAAGAGCCAGTGATGCTTTTATAATCCAAAGACACTTTTTTCCAAATACTTTCAGGGAATATCAAGGACCAGCCTTCCCTTTGAAATGGCTTCCAGCTTGCAAATGGCCTAAACGCATCTCTGCTCCACGCCTTCGCCTTCGCTACAGTGCAGCGGAGGAGATTTCAGATCACAGGCAGAGAAGCGGCTCAGTGCAGGCAGCTCCTGGCCACCTCCCAGAGACACAGCCTTGGCAGAAAGCCGGGGAAGAACCCGCTCCAGAGAGGCGGTGGGAACAGAGAGAGCTTCTGCCTCTCCGTGTTGTCCAAAGAAGTGAAAAACCAGGCCGAAGGGGGCAGCATCTGTGGCTCAAAGGAGTAGGGTGCTGGCCCCATATACCAGAGGTGGCAGGTTCAAACCCAGCCCCAGCCAAAACTGCAAAAAAACCAAACAAACAAAAAAAAAAAAACAGGCCAAAGGGGTCTGAACACAGGGTTAGCGCCCCAGGTTCAAATTACTTGCCCAGGGACACATAGCCAGTTAGGAAGCAAAATTTTACAAAGAGGTAGACAAGATATAAAGAATATTTTGTAAATATTTTGTGAAATTCTACAATGAATATTTTGTAAATAAAAGTACATTTAGCTTCCATTTCCCTCTTTCCCCGTGTATGGTGACTGTGGGATACCCTGTACTGTCCCCGTTTTAAAGATGAGCAGATAAACACACAGAGAAGTTACTGAAGCCCTCAGTATCACACAACAGGTAAGCCAGGGGGTTCTGGTCCCAAAGGTGTGTCTTGTGTTTAAGATCCTTCTCTCCAGCCGGGTGTGGTGGCTCACGCCTGTAATCCTGGCACTCTGGGAGGCCAAGGCAGGTGGATTGGTTGAGCTCAGGAATCCGAGACCAGCCTGAACAAGAGCAAGACCCGATCTCTAAAAGTAGCTGGGAGTTGTAGCAGGCATCTGTAGTCCCAGCTACTTGGGAGGCTGAGGCAAAAGAATCACTTGAGCCCAAGAGTTTGAGGTTGCTGTGAGCTATGATACCATGACACTCTACCCAGGGTGACAGAGTGAGACTCTGTCTCAAAAAACAAACAAACAAAAGAAGCGCTGCATGGCTTGGAGATAATAGTTGGTTACATAGGACGGTTGGTAATGAATTCTAGACTCACTGTTCACCCTGAGTACTGCCAGCCAATAGGGCTACTGGGAATCTTGATCCCTGCCTGCTGCTGACAGCTGGGCAGCAATGCCCTGGGCCAGAGCACTCGGTACACTGCATCTCCCTTTACTGGCAAAGATTCTGGGAGCAGTGAGCTTTACCCAGCTGTGGCCAGTGGACAGCTGTGAACATTGTCACCCAGCTGCAGATCAGTGAACACCACCCAGCTGCGAGAGACAAGGTAGGATAGTCTCTTCCTTGCAAACCTTGGACGTGGCCCACGGAGAAGGTGTGCGTGTTCACTCCCCAGCCTTGCAGCTAGCTCAGTCACCTGTGACCCCCTCCAACACACACACACACACACTCTCGCACCCCAGGCTCAGAAGCTCAGAAGCACCAAAGCTGGGCCAGGAAGTAGAGGCTCGGTTTAGAAGAATTCCTCTCCCATCCCCCACTTTTAGGATTTACTTTTCACTCAAAGGGAAAATAAAGAATTTACCCCAGAAAGGCTTTTAAAGGGCTTCCAGTTCATCTCAAGGAAGTGCTGTTTTAACATAGCTTCCTGGCTTTAAGGCAAAGCCATTGGTGTCCGTGAGTAGATGAAAAAATGTTTGACTTTCCAATAAGTACATTTGATGGCCCACATGTTGCAATTCACAGCAACCCAGCATCAGTCAACACTTTTTGCTAATGTGTATCTCAGAGAATAAAAAAACCTGAAACTTACTCTTTCTTTTTTCTTTTCTTTTCTTTTTCTTTTTTTTTTTTTTTTTTTTTTTTTTTAAACAGTGTCTCACTCTGTTGCTCAGGCTAGAGAGTCATGGCCTCAGCCTAGCTCACTGCAACCTCAAACTCCTGGGCTCAAGCGATCCTCCTGCCTCAGCCTTCCAGGTAGCGAGGACTACAGGCAGTGTACTCTGTACAGCCCACAACAATCTTTAGGGAGCACACACATACACACATGTGCACTCACACACGCACATGTTCTCTCTTTACAGCTCAATGGATCTCTTTCTAGAATTAATATATACAATGCACCTCCATGAATCTTCTCAATAATGCCCAGCTCTGGAAATTCAGAATGGAAAAGAAACTTAAGTTTTCAGATCATGAACCAATCTTAGGGACCCCATAACTAGAGAGAAGAGAAACCCAGAGGGGAATGACTTAGCCAAGGTCACAGAGAGAGTCTCTGCTGAACCCCCCAGGCGGGTACCCAGGCCCCTAATCCAGAACTGCCCAGAGAAGTGCAAGAATAAAAGTGATTGTCTAAATTGCAAGGAGACAAATAGAACTTCTCCATCCCTGGGGAGAGCCAATGCAGGGAAGCTTTGCAGGCACAATTGCCACAAAAAGTTTTTCAAAGACTTTCTCAACCTAATATATGTAAAGAAATCTTTGGAGAGTCATTCCCCATTAATCAGCTGTCAGCAGTGTTCTGAGGGCGGGGAGGGAACTAGAGAATGGAAAACACTAACTCATTTCCCAGAGCCTGTCTTCAGGATTTCAAAAATGAGTTTAGCAGAGGCAGCCACTTTGGGGGCATCTGAGAAAATGAGAAATGCTTCTACACCCTCAAATACTCTAAACCTGTCTCCTGGTTCCTCTGATTTAGTGAATCATACACTTTAGCATGCACCAGAATCTTCTGGAAGGCTTATTAAAGCACAGATTGCTGCCTGCACCCACCCAGAGTTTCTGATTCAGTTGATCTGGTGTGGGACCTGAGAAGCTGCATTTCTCCCATGTTCCCAGGAGATGCTGATGTTATGTTGCTGGTCTGTGACCCACATTTTGCAAAACACTGTTTTATGCTATTGAAGCTATTTCATTTTTAGGATTTTTTTTTGAGACAGAGTCTCACTCTGTTGCCCTGTGTAGAGTGCCGTGGCATCATCGTAGCTCACAGTAATCTCAAACTCTTGGGCTCAAGCGATTCTTATGCCTCAGCCTCCCGAATAGCTGGAACTACAAGCACCCCCTACCACACCCAGCTAGTTTTTCTATTTTTAGTAGAGACAGGGGCCTTGCTCTTGGTCAGGCTGGTCTCAAACTCCAGAGCTCAAGCAATCTACCCATCCTGGCCTCCCAGTATTGAAGCTATTGGGGTGGTTCAGACAAAAGGTTTTGGTTTTGTTTGAGATGGAGTCTCACTGTGTCATCCTGGGTAGAGTGTCCTGGCATCACAGCTCACAGCAACCTCAAACTCTTGGGCTTAAGTGATTCTCTTGCCTCAGCCTCCCAAGTAGCTGGGACTACAGCTACACAATGCCCGGCTGTTTTTTGTTGTAGTTGTCATAGTTGTTTTAGCTGACCTGGGCTAGATTGGAACCCACCAGCCTCAGTGTATGTGGCCAGCGCCATAACCACTGTGCTACAGGCGCCGAACTTTATTTTTTAAAGTTTACAAAATGTTGAAGGCAAAAAGAAGACAATAAATATGACCTCCAACTCACCCCTTACCAGGACTCCCTCATCATTTGGGAATACAGGCTCACATTCTTCCAGAATTATTTTTCTTCACGTAAGTATAATTTTCTTTAATAACGTGGGGTCGTGCTGTTTGGGAAGTTGCTTTTTCTTTTCACTCAATGTTTCAGGAACATTTTGCTTGGTTGTTAAGTATTCCAGGAGATCACCTGGTTCGGGTAGGAACACAGACTCTGAGGCCACCTCAGATTAGTACTTATCTATGAAAGGGACTTCGGACAAACCACTTCATCTCTTTGAGCCTCAGTTTCTTTGCCAATGTAATTAGGATGTTAATATTAGTTCTTTGCCAATGTAATTAGGATGTTAATATTAGTACTTACTGCCAGTTGTGAGTATTGAGAGAGCTGATCTTTGTAAAGCATTTAGGTGTGCTAGCATAGAGAAAGGAAATGTTATGTAGATGTCACCTCTCACGTGTTCTTGTGATGGTTCCAGACTATTCCATCATATGGATATATGGATGTTTCATAACATAGTTGTCAATATCCTATTGGACATTTTAATTTTTTCCAGTTTTCTCTATTACATATATATATATATATATATATATATATATATATATATATATACTGCAATGTCCTTAAATCTCTGCACCTATGTGTGGCCAATACCTAGACCAACAAAGTGATAGGCCAAGGATGGTTCTAAACATCTCTACGACTTTTGAAACATACAGTTTCAAAGGTAGTTTCCAGAGCCCCCAGCAATCCTACTAGGATTATTTTCCTCCTCACGACTGCTCCTTCGATGGGTGAGCATGGTAACTCATTGTTTTAATTTGCTTTTCTTAGATATCAGTTAAGACTGAGAATTCTTCATGTGCTTCTAGCCCTCAAGTGTATCTTCCATCCACTGCCTGTCTATATCCTTTGCCCAGAGGTTTTGTTCATTGTCCTTATTGATTTGCAAGAGCTCTTTATATAGCAAAGATACTAACCCTTTACAGCAGAGATGTGGGAAGGGTTTTCTCCAATTTGCCATTTGCTCTCCGTTTTATTTTCCTGGTTTTGTTTCCCTTAGATACATTTGGCAGCCAGCCAGCCAGGGGAGCCACCAGCTTCCCCTTTCCCCTCCCCCTTAGCATCTTCCCTGCCCAGCTCCATCAGCCTGGGGCCCTTTTAAGCTTGCAGCCTGGGGCAGACCCTTTGATTTACTGCCCCCTACATAATGAAAAACCCCAGATTGGAAAGTGGTCTATCAGGTCTTTCCAGAAGTCTGAAATGACCCCAGATCCACTGGGGGCCTACCCCTGCTGACTGCCTCATAGGTCACAGGTCACAGGTCATCACGCCCCAACGACCCCCAAAAAGGGATAACTCAAAGCTCCTGGTGATAACAGTTGATGTCAGCCCACTGGCTTGGTTGCTTGTTTCTTTAAATTTCTCTGATAATTTTTGGTGGAATATAGGTTATAGCCTAGGACTGCAAGAGGAAAAATAATATTCAATTGAGGATGAGCGATAAGGCTGCCCCTTACTGAGCCCTGCTAAGTGTCAGCCACCGTCCGTGCATTCTCTCTCCAGCAAGCCTCACAAGCTAAGTGTTACTGTGCTCATTCCTTAGAAGAGGAAACGGAAGTTCAGAGAGGTTAAGTAACTTGCCCCAGGAAACCCAGCTCCCAGCGATTGAAACCAAGATTAAAATTTAGCTCATTGGGTTTCAAAGCCTGCATCCTCTTGCTGAGTCCCACTCACTAGGGTTAACCCCTGACTTTAGCACGTGCTTGTTCTATGACACCAGAAAACCACTTCACTACTCTAGTCTCCAGAATCCCAGCATCAGGAGCAATCACAGCTCACCTCCGTTTCACACAGTATTGAGACAAGAATCCAGTATTTTTTTTTTTTTAATCATGGACATGAAAACTCCATAAACTGCAAAGTATTCAACAAAAGTACCAACAGCACCTTCTTAGATGAATTCAAGGAATATGGACTTTTTTTCACTTATAACCTTACAAATTATATCACCCATATGTAGTCAGATCATCAACCCTCTTCCCAATTACAGTCAACAAATATTCACTGCTTTTCAGGTTGCGGGGGGAGAGGACAACGTGTGTGACCTCAGGAGCTCACACTAACGCGCACACACACATGCACACACGCATTCTCACCTCCATTTGATTTTCCTGGTGTTTTTCTCATCCCTGGCTTGGAACCGAGATGTTCCAAGGTCTCAGAGACATAGAATCCTTGAGTTCCCATGAAATCAGGTCCCCAGTGAGTCCAGCCTTCCTGATAAGTGGCAAATCTGTGTTCACTTGAGACCCCATACTTGGGGCTGCAGACAAGGCAGCTGTCGCCCCACCTTTTCAGCATGCGGCAACACGGCTACCCCACAGCTACCCTGAAGAGCAGTCTGCAGAGATATATATGACGCCATTCAGGACCCAGCAGTGTCTGCCCAGAGACGTAGGCTCTTGTTTTCTTTTAAATCAACACATTAATAAGGATACATCTAAGAAATATCATATGGAGAAGACAATCATGTTTCAGAATTATGCCTATAGTATACTATTATATAAGCTGCAAAACCTGCATATTTTAATATAAGTAAGTAAAATCATGAAAGCTCACATATTAATTTTCTGCGGCTGCCATGGTAAATTAATACAAACTTGGTGACTGAAAACAATAGAAATGGGCCAGATTACCCCTGTAATCCTAGAACTCTGGGAGGCTGAGGCAGGTGAATTGCTTGAGCTCAGGAGTTCAGAGACCTGCCTGAGCAAGAGTGAGACCCCATCTCTACAAAAAAAAAAAAAGACTATAAAACAAATAGAAAAACTAACGGGAAAAATGGAAAAACTAACCAACATTGTGGCAGGCACCTATATCTCAGCTACTTGGGAGGCTGAAGCAAGAGGATTGCTTGAGCCCAAGTGTTTGAAGTTGCTGTGAGCTATGACGACACCACAGCACTCTAGCCAAGGTGATGGGTGTCTTAAAAGAAGAAAGGAAGGAAGGAAAGAGAGAGGGAGGGAGGGAGGGAGGGAAGGAAGGAGGGAGGGAGGGAGGGAAGGAGGGAGGGAAGGAAGGAAGGAAGGAAAGATAAGACAGACCTCTTCTCTCACAGTTCTGGAGGTCAGAAGTCCTAAATTACCATCACCAGGTCAAAATCAGTGTGCTCACACTGGAGGCTCTGGGAGCAAATGTTCCTTGCTGGCCTTCCTAAATGTATGGCCACATCACTCCAGTCTCTACCTCCAGGAGCACGTCACCTTCTCCTCTTCTGCCTGTGTCAAATTTCCCTTTCCTTCTCTATTTTAATGGCACTTGTGATTGCATTTAGGACCTATCCAGCTAATCCGGGATAATTTCCCCCATCTCAAGATCTGTAACTTAGTCACACCTATAAAAACGCTGTTTCACATGAAAGTAACAGTTACACGTTCCAGGGATTAAGGCCTGATATCTTGGGGGCCCCCGATTCTGCCTGCTACAGCACGTACAGACGCAACGTGCAGACACCCACTCAGAGATTATGGCTAATTCTGGAGAGAGAAGAAAGAGACCAGTGCAGGGAAGGGGCACTCGTGGGAAGGTGACGACTACGTCACTAACTAGTTAATACATTTTAAATATATAGTGAAATAAATCAATAATATTCTTTAAAGACTTAAGCCCTGCCACCTCCTAGCTGTGTGACTCTGGGCAGTTTTTACATCTCTGTAAAGTCTTCATCTCCTCATCTTGTAATATGAAGACATCTACTTCGTGGATTTGTATGAGGACAAAATGATGTCGTGTAAGTAACGTGCCTAGCAGAGCGTCCTGCTCATTGTTAAGTAGTGAGTTACCATGATAGTCACTTTTGTTGTACCCTTTCTGAAAGTGAGAAGTATATTCCACAACAGTCCCGTGAACATGTGCAGGCGTGTACACACACACACACACAAAACCTTTCCTGAGCGAGAGAAATAAGTTTTTCTGCTCCAAGCCCTGGTTTCTGAAACTCAGCATTGGTGGGGGGTGGGGAGCTCAGGCGAGCTGCAAATGACAATGGCAGAAGGGGGGAGAGGGGGAGCTCCTTTGCAAAAGTACTTTTTGATCTGCTCTAACTGCCACTATAGAGAATTAGATGGAATTCATTTTTATGATGAAGGAATTAATGGTTATGGAGAGAATCAGGTTCAGGTGGAAGACTTGAATCCAAAGAAGGGAATAAAGCCTTGAAATTCAAATGAAAAATTATTATATAAGCATAAAGGAAACCTATTTTACACCTGTAAGACTAAATGTATAAATATGAACCCACTGCTCCCTCTGGGAAATGGGGATTGTGCTTTTAATTCACCTAGACAAATATGCGGTGCATTCTGCCTTTCACCTATACATTTCAATGAAGACCTGGCACCCGCCAGGGGCTCCTGAGTACCCCCAGACTGGCCACCTCCTCCCAGAAGGCTAAGCACCTTCAGGCCAGGCAAAAAAAGCCCCCCGGCCTCCCTAGAACCTCCAGAAAGCAAGTGAGCTCCCGAAACTGCAGACTCCTTAAACAAGGTCATCTCAAAAGCTCCCTCCCAGAGTGAATGTTCTCTGGTCCTCCCGTCCCCCACCCACAGCAGGACTCCTGTGGCAGTATATAAAATCCTATGGTCACCGGAATGTTTTGGCTTCATTCATTCACCCAGTGACAACTTCTGAGCACCTGCCACACGCCAATCTCTGTGCTTAGTATTCAGGATCATCTCATTTACAAAAAGAGAAACTGAGGGCTCAAGAGGAAAAAAAAAAAAAAAAGGAGCTTTGGAGGACTAGAGACCTAAGTTAAAATCGCTTCCCTTTCCCCTGGTAGCTGTTTGACCTTGGACCAGTCTCTGAGCCTCCCTGAATCTCAGTCTCCTCCTCTGTAAAACAGAGGCACTGATACCCACCACCGGGATCAGACAGGCATGCAGTCCGTTGTGTGGCACAGAGCAGGCAGGCAGAAATGCTAGCTAGGGGTAGAGGTGCCCAAGGTCAAAGAGCGACATGATCATTCAACTTCTTGCCTTATTGAGCCCTGCCTGCGTTCTTCCAGAGACCAAGCTCAGCCCTAAAATTACAGAGACAAACACAGAAGCATCCCAGTGGCTGACTCTCAAAGAAGAGGAAAGCAAGGAAGCTGGCATGTGCTGACTGCCAACGACAGACCAAGTGCTAGGCAGGGAATATTCCTCAACTCCCGTCACTGTTGTTTAAGACAGCACTGGGAGACGTGTTCTGAGTTCTGTGTGAGCTCCACTCAGCACACGTAGCTGGCCAGTCCCCATCCTGATGAGCAAGGAGCAAGTCTCCAGTTAACCTACCCAGAAACCTCAGCACACAGAGAGCACACCAAATCATTACCACCACGAGATTGAAGCCTACATCTTCCAGCCTTTCCCCAAGTCCAGGTGTCCTGTCTGTGCTTGGATGATTCAATCACTCATACATTCATCCACCCAATGACTATTTATTGAGCATCTACTACGGCACTTAGGGTACAGCACACAAGTACCCTTGCCCTTGTGGAGCTTCAGTAAACTTCCATCATGTTCTTTGCTCCTGCACCCAGGAGAGCAAAGAAAGACCCCTTCCCACTGAGTGAACCATAATAGAGGGAGGGGGCTTCCCAGGGAGAGGCGGAGGCAGGAGCCCTGGGGACCAAATGAACCCAATTCCAACAGCTTTCTCTTAGCAACAAGCCAATCTGAGGTGGAGTATAGGCAGTGTTTGATCTTTTCTCCCACATTCCCAGCATGCCCCACCCCCTAAGAAGCCTAGGGGTTTGGAGAAAAAGTCAGTCTGGGCTTGTGGACTTCCTTGGAACTTGTGCTCAGGCCTGAGCTCCAACCCAGCCAGCACTGGGCCCACACTGCCTTTGATTTGTTTAATAAAAGTGTTTTGCCAGTTCTGTAGATGTTCAGCTGTGATAAGGTAATTGTCCAAGGGTAAAGTCTACAACCCGTAGATGCTAGGCACGCGGTGTAAATTGAACTTGGAGAGGTGATCTAAAGGGGCCAGAGAAGGCAACCCAGCACCATTCTGACACTTGGTCTTTGTTCTGGCAGCTGTGAGCTTGGGAGGAGGCATCCCTCAGAGGCTCTCAAATGGTGCCAAGAAACAGAAATTCCCACTACACTCACTCATGTGTACACGCGTGCATTCCTATGCACTAGCCAATATGCAGGCACACTTGCACACTGTCACACACTCTTATGCAAGCACACACACACTCTCAGCATCTGTACAGATGCATTCCAGTACAGGCAGTCACCTTCATCCCAGTTCATTTCCTTTAGGCCACTGGGACCAGATTGGTTGAAAGGGGCATTCCCCTAGTGTTGGGAAGGCCATTTTCCCACTCCAGAGATGGAAAGGAAAGAGGGATTGCCAGTCACAGGCAGAGAGGAAAGGTTTTTATAGATATTGGGGACCACCCTGTAGATGGCATCACATGCATCTCTGAAAACCAGTGGAAACGTGGTTAGCAGGGCTCAAGGCCTGTAGCACAGCGGTTATGGCACAAGCCACATACCTTGAGGCTGGTGGGTTCAAACCTGGCCCACTAAACAATAACTACAACAAAAAATAGCCCGGCATTGTGGCAGGCACCTCTAGTCCCAACTACTTGGAAGGCTGAAAGGCAAGAGAATCTCTTAAGCCCAAGAGTTTGGGGTTGCTGTGAGCTGTGATGCCACGGCACTCTATCAAGGGCAACAGAGTGAGACTGTCTCAAAAAATTAAAAAAAAAAAAAAAAAAGGGCGGCGCCTGTGGCTCACTGAGTAGGGCGACCGCCCCATATACCAAGGGTGGCAGGTTCGAACCCAGGCCCCGCCAAAGTGCAACAACAAAATAGCCGGGCGTTGTGGCCGATGCCTGTGGTCCCAGCTAACTTGGGAGGCTGAGGCAAGAGAATCACCTAAGCCCAAGAGCTGGAGGTTACTGTGAGCTGTGACGCCACAGCACTCTACTGAGGACGACAAAGTGAGACTCCGCCATAAATAAATAAATAAATAAATAAATAAATAAATAAATAAATAAGTAAATAAATAATAGTGGTTAGCAGGAGAGGGGGACCCTGAGCAGGAGGAAGAAGAGGAAGCCCAGCACTTGGGGTAAGTGAGAGAGATATCTTGGCACCTGCTGGGTCTCCCTCTGACCTTCAGCCTCACTTGTCTTTATAGCCAGAACCTTGAAAGGTAAGAGGCTCCTGGGACCAGCCCGAGAAGGGGAGGAAGAGGAAGAAATAGAGAAGAAAGGAGAGAGGAGAAGGAGGAAGAGGAAGAAGAGGGGAGGATAAAATAAAGAAAAGAAAGAAGAGAGTAGAAAAAGAGGAGGAGGAGGAAGGAAGGGAGGAGGCTCACCTGAGGCCTTACTGAACATTAGGCCAGGGAGAAATCTGCTTATCATTCTTTACCTGGAGAACTAGAATCCTATACCTACTATTTTATTTTTCTGGAGAAAATAAAAATATCAAGCCTTGGTTTCCCTCTCCTTCCTATTCAGGATTGGCAGATTATTTCAAGGTCACTCTTAGAAGAGCATTACTTGGTAAAAGGAAAACATAATAATAAGAGATTGGGGGAGTGGAGAAAAGGTGTTCTTCAAATGTAGCACTGAGGGATTGCAGCCTGGGACCTGGAGGGAGCCTCCAGAGAGTCCTTTGTTCGTGGATATTCCATTTCTCTCCCCACCCCCACAGCCACCCCCTCCTCTCTCATTATCAAACATTTGAAGACTGAATAATTCCATTTGTCGATGTCTTTGGCCTCTTCCAGCACAGCAGAGCAGGCCAGAGCCTCTGAAAATGCAAAAGGCCCCTGCCGAAATCAAAACCCCTGGTTTTCAAGGTGGATTTATTACCCTTTAAAGGCAGATTTATTGGGTAATTGCTTTCAAAAAGTTCTTATCGTGCACAGGGGTCTGAAATAAAGAGTGTCCCCTCTCTTGGGCTGGGGGAAGAGGCCACTGGCCACTTGGGGGGAGTCCTATTGTGACTCCCTAAGTCTTATGCTTGCCATTAGTTCACAGTCTGGGGAGGGAGAGCTAGAGAGAGGCCAAGTTTCCCCAGCTGAACTCAACCTGGAGTCTTGTTTCTGTACCTTGGGCCTGTTTCTTTCTCTAATGAGGTTTAGAAGGTTCAATTTGGAAACGTGGAAGGAAGAATTGTTATTAGCATTGTTGATGCCCTTACAAAGGGGGACGGGGAGCTATAGAGACCTCAGACCAGACAGGGGGAAGCAGAGGTAGGGGACAGTTGTCCAAGCCAGAGGGCACTGGAAGAGAGTGATTCCTGGGGGCTTGGGCCGGGGGGCTGGACCCAGAGATGCACCCTCAGAACCAAGTGGAGGAAAAGGATCCCTTCCCCAAGGCCTCTGCCAAGCCCATGTGGACCAAAGGCTCTTCCCAGGGATTCAGGTCCGAGTTGCAACGCACAGGGCAATGGAGGCCCATACATACCTCAGGAAACCATGGAGATTGGGGGTGGGGGGTGGGGGTGGAGATAAGACAGAGTCCCAGAGAGAAAACGCTAGAGTGAAGTCAGAAAGGCAAGGAGGAAAGGAGGAAAGAGAGAAAGAAGGCTGATCTCCAAACTGATCGTAGGATAGACTTGGGGGTGGGGGGGACAAAGAGGGGACAAGACAGAAAAAAGTGAGAGAGGTGGAGAGGGAGAGAAGCTAAAGGAAAACTTCTCACAGCAGAGGCTGGAAGTCTTAAGAGTTAATGTCTGTGTGCATGGGGAGTAAATTTTGGGGCGAGGGGCTTGGCAAAGAGAGAAGTGAGGAGGAGAAATTGTCCCCCCAGCCCAGCTGCTGCCTGCCAGCCTGAGTCTCCAGGTGAACCCCCCTTTCCCCTGCTGATGTGAAATCGCCATTTCACCCGCCACACTTCTTAATTGTTGCAAAAATCATTTGTGAAATTGGTCTCCAACAGGCAAGAACAGCCACGCTCATTCCAACAGACAACCCCCCTCCCTCTCTTCCCCCACTGTGCCTGCTGCTGCCGGACCCACAGAATCCCCAAGCTGCCAAAGTGCAAGGTTGGCTCGGCCAGTGCTGGGTCTGGGAGAGCCTGCTCCCCGCCGTGTCTTGAGTGGAACTGCTGCTGGGAGTCTGTGGGGGCAGTTGGAGGATGAGAAACCACCCGAAGGGCAGGTGACCCCGGCATAGGGCGTCTGAGGTTCCAAGGATCCCTGGCGATGGCTGACGGGTGGTGGCCCTGCACTTAGGTGCCAGGCTGCAAGCTCACCCCACTTGGCTCCTAAGACTGCTGGCATCTGCTGTAAAGGAGGGACGGAGACTCCCAGCCTTCTGGCTCCCAAGCTGCAGCCTCCACAGCCTGTTTCTCCCCAGGGAAACTGACCAAAACACACACTCACACCTTCCTGACCCTGTGTTTAGAGCTATGTCATGGGAACATGGACCATGGACGTGACCCCACAACATAAACACAGACAGACTCTCACTTAGAAACACACATTTATTCCTCCTGACCCCAAACAGACCCACACATAAGCCTACTTGCACCAGACTCAGGCATAGGCCCATAGTCACCACAAGGACACAGGTCCTTTCCACACACATAGAGAAGAGGGGTGGTAAAGGCTTCCAAGTAAGGAGGGAAGTGGTGGATGGATGAACGAATGTGCAAGATGCATGTTCTGTGTGTGTGTGTGTGTGTGTGTGTGTGTGTGTGTGCTCACACTGGTATGGATATATTATTGTGGATACATTGTGAGACCTGTATAGAAGGAATATAGAAAAAATATAAATCCACCTCTGGAGGTCAAGGCAGGCCAGACCCCCCAGCAAGGGGGGTGCTGAAAAGGGGGTTACCTTCTTCCCTGCACAATCTCTCCCTCCCCAATCTCTCTAGGGTGAGGCTCCTGTAACTTAGGCAGCCTGGTCCAAGTACCCTGGTTCCACCTTTCTAATTCTAAAGCTGCAGAGCCTCTCCATTCTCTATCCTGGAGTTGCTGGAGAGTGTGAGTTTTTTTGTTTGTTTGTTTGTTTTGTTTTGTTTTGGCCGGCAGAGTTTGAACCCACCACTTCTGGTATATGGGTCCGGTGCCTTACTCACTGAGCCACTGGTGCCACCCTGGAGAATGTGAGTTTAACAAGTTTTTTTAGCAGGGTCCCCATTCCCAGAAAGACCCCCCCAAGAGTCTGGTGAGTCCTTTGTGCCTGGAGAGAGGGGAGAAGGGGTTCTGACACATGCTGAGGGGGGCAAAGGTCACAGGTGAGGGAGGAGGAGGGTACACACTGGGGCCAGCCAGTGGAGAGCCCCCCAGGCTAAGATGAGGTTGACCCCACCGCCAAGAGAGGGCAGGCAGGGGGGCGAGTTTGAGAGCTGGGTTTATTTTATTGTATTTTGCCTCTAGCTCTGGGCCCAGACACTCTTTCCCCAGGGAGACAAAAGGCCTGCAGTTGTGGCGTCCTGCCCCGCTGGGAGGGCGTTTCGCCCCCAGGACTCAGTGTCCTGAGGCCGGGGCTACTGGTCACTGTGGCCATCACAAGCGGAACTGTGGACCTCTGGTCACCCCACCCCCACTCCCAATCATCTAACTGTAGCATCCCCCCAATCTACCTGCGAGGAGCTCAGAGTTGAAGCACCCAGAATAGGCTCCCCCTCCTTTCACTCCACCTCTTTGGACCCCCAGGTCCTCCGCACCTGGCAGCCGGGCAGTCCCCAGGACACATACACCTGCTGAATAGGGGTTCAGGATTTTGGCCAGAGGATCCCAAGAAGAAGAGGGGATCGGGACCTGGGAGGGGAGGAAAAGAAATGTCCTTAACACTTGGCAGACCCCCTTTTCCAAGCGGGAGACCCAGATACCGTGACTCTGGGCTTCCTAGAGTTGCCAAGAGATCAAGAAGACACCAGGGCTCTGACGTTATGACACCCAGATAATCGTAATCGCTCCTTTGAAGTCACCCCAGGCCATGCTCCTGGGAGCCCCACTCGCGGAACTTCAGTGTGTAAGACGAGAAAGAAGACGTGAAATACAGAGGGCTCTGACCCTGGGCGGCCGGAGAAAAGACGAGAGAATCCAGAGAGGCGCCCGACCGGAGGCAGACATTCCCACAGAGCCCGGCCGCGGCGCGGAGAGCGGTCTCGGGAGACCCAGGGGCTGGGGACTCGGTGGATCCAACCCATTCATCAAAGGAAGACACTTGGACAAAGTTGGCCCCCTCCCCTTCGTCCCCAGCCCCCAGCTCCCCGGGCTCTGCGCCCTCTGTTTTCACGGGGAGTTCAAATTCTCCCCCAAAACGAGGTCGAGCCGAGGATTATAAAAGGGGAAAATATATATATATTCGTTGCCGATTTCTTTTCGTTATTGGTCCTGAGCTCCCTTCCGCCCAGGCCATCCTTCCCTCCTCATGAATAAAAGAAAAGTCCGGACCTATCAGATCTCGTTCACCGCCTCCTCCCCCTCCTCCTCTGCCGCCGCTGCAGTTGAGCACTTTTGCACAACTTACCCAGCTCATCCCCCGAGCCCCCTCGCTCTCCGCTTCTCTTCCCCAACCGGGTCACCCCGTGTCGCCTTCCCCTCACATCCCGAAACCTAAGGAGGCCCCTTCTTCCTTCCCCAAGTCTCCTAGGGGGCGGCGTGGCGAGAGCTGGTGCACAGGGCGTAGCTAGTGTGTTCTGCAGAGAGAAGGCGTGGAGAAAGGGAGGGAGCCAGAGCGAGAGAATAAATATATAAATAAATACGAAAAAGAAATCCACTCGGCCGTCTCGGCTCAGAAACTTTGGCCCCGAGCGAGACAGCGCGTGGCTCGCCAGTCCGAGGCCCGCCCCCCCCCCATTCCGGCCGCGTCCCCCCCAGGCCCCTGCAGAGCCCGGCCTAGTCTCCCGCTTCTGCGGGGTACATCTGTCCGCACAACTCCTCTCCGAGCCCAGCCGGCAGAGGCGGACTTGGGGTTGGAGTGTTTGTTTGTTTGAACTTCCTCGTCGCCACCTTCCCTCCTCCCCCCCACCTCGGCCCCCACCTCACCCCCCTCCCCAGCTTCTGGACGGGTTTGACTGCAGTCGGGGCTGGGGGGTGGGGGTAGGGAGTGTGTGTGGAGGGGAGGAGAAAGAGGTTTAAAAAAAGAAAAAGAAGAAGGAGAAGAAGAAGGAAAGAAAGAGATCGCAGCAGGGGTGAAAAGAGCGGACAGGGAAGGGATTCTTGCCGACTCTGGATTCGTCCCCTGCCAGCTGCGCAAGAATGGCGGCCCTTCCCGGCACAGTCCCGAGAATGATGCGGCCGGCTCCGGGGCAGAACTATCCCCGCACCGGGTTTCCTTTGGAAGGTAAGAGCGCCCAGGCTTGCCTCGCTTCCACCCTCTGCCAGGAACTCGAGGTCCTGGGAGGGGTGGCAGTCTCCAGGGGGTGGCTGTCGTCGCCCGCGGCGGCAGTGGGACCCCCTTCCCTGCTGCGTCCAAGGACCGACGCGGGACCCAGGAAGTTTCTGGGACGGACACTCGTCCCGTCCTGCGTGGATCTCACTGACCCGCGGCCTCCACTTCACAGGTCACCAGTCCCTGGCCTTTACCCGCGGGTTGGAACTCCTTCCTGGTAGATTTTTGCCTCCTAGTAAATTTCATGCCTTTCTACTATTTTCAGATACTTTTCTTCCTTGATAGTTTTTCAGCGCTCGGGGCTCGCTGGCTATAGTCTTTCTGCCCTTGTTTTTAATTGTTCTCTCCACCCTTGGCGTGGTCTTCCAATCCCTTTTACTTCGAAATACCTACCATGTGTGATACTTTGTATGTCTAAACTAGGAAGACTGTCGTTTCTTCCGAAGCGACACTCAAATACTCCTGCTTTTCGGCCTGGGAACAAGTAAATTCGAAATAATAAATAGTAACGATTTTTTCCCCAAAAAACTTTTTACTCGGGCTTTCGAACTCTGAAAATCTCCGGGGAGAGAACCTCGAAACGGCGAGAGGTCACGGGCAACGTGGAAACGCCAGGAACGTGTCAATTTTGTAACTGTCCCTTATCTAAACCTCCAGCGCCCGGGGAGACGGGAGAGGACCGGCGGCCAACGGGTTCCCGGCTGGGGAAAGGGCGAGGGGCGTTTTCTGTTCTGTTTTCTTTTTAAACTAGTGAAAGGCCTTGGACCTGTCACGGAAGGATCATTTGCCTTCTGGGGTTAGGTAGCCCAGAGTGTTGGAGAGAAGCAGAGATATGGGCGACTTTTCTTTTTTAATTACTCTTCTGGTAGTTGCCTGAGCCCCTGGTGTGTGAGGAAGGGGAGAGCAGGAGGGGAGGGGGCGGGCAGGCAGCCTGCGATCCGAGGAGGGGGGCCCCTTGGGCAGCGAGACGGCGCCGGGTGCCTGAATTAGAGGCGAAGAGAGCGGCTCCGTGATCAAGTGCGCGCGAGCAGCCACGCAGGCGGGAGAGCGCGCAAGCCCGGGGATTTGCCGTGGCACTCTCCTGTAGCCAATGCAAGTAAAACAGGCGGCTGAGGACGCGCGCGGATTAGAACAATATTTGCCCAACATGACGCAGAATACTGAGGAGAGCCGAGTGCCGGTCGCTAAAGAGGCTCTTGAATATAAAGTTGGGCGCTCGAGAGCTCTCGAGCGCTAATGGCATATCCCGCCACGGAGACCGAGTGACTCTGACTTGGCAACGCATGATTTCTGATTAAATCCGAGGGTGGCTTCAGACACCTACTTTTACAAAGAGTGGTGGGGGGACCAGGAGCGTGAGGGAGGGGACGGCAGGAATAGCTCAGCAGCCAAGCCTCCTCTAGCCTCCTCCCTTCCAATTACACCGCCGGCTCCCAACACTCCGGCGGCTGTGAAATCGTTCTAATCTTCCAGATCTCCGCAGCCGCTGAGTCCCCAAATTGGGGGGATCGAGGCCGGATTAATGCGCCGGGTGTCCCCCAACCTTCTGTGAAGAAATTGTGTAGACTTTGCATTAAGCGACTGGGGTGCTCTCTCCTCCCCAGCGCACCTGAGGAGCGCCTGTCTCCCAGGTTCCCAAAGTCACACACATGGGACTGTGGCCCATCTGCAGGCCAGTGTCTCAGAGCCTGCAGGGACAGTCAATGCATTTCTGAGACCAAATGAAGTAGTTGATGTAGGAGAGGAGCTTGCAGGGAGTGGAGTGTGTCCCCAAATTATCCCAAAACGAAATTAGGACTTTGAGAGTGATTAGAAACAAGGGGAGTCCCCCAAGATATAACTAGGAACCCCCAGAGGCCGTGGCCAGGAGCATCATGTCATCTGTCCCTAGGCTGTGCCTCAGCTGTTCTGCCATAGGTAGCACAGTTCTACCGCTGAAGGCAGAGCCCTGAGTGCCAGCTATCAACCAGCCCTTACTAGCCCCCAGTAAAAAGGATCAGTCTTGACAACTAGGACTGTGGAACTAACCAGATGGGCCACAAGTCACAGACTATCAGCCTCTCTGGGAGGCAGGCAGCCCAGGCTGTGGCCTAGGAGATAGCCATTGGTACCAAGATCTCTAAAGCTCTGCCAGCTCTGCTCTCTGGCCTCCGTCTCTCTTGCTCTCCTTTGCAGGAGCATTCAGATCCTCCAGGTATACCCTCACTCCTCCTACTGGGGCAGACGTTTGGGGACACAGCATCTGGGGAGGGACTGTTGCCCCCAGGACCTCTCTCTCTCCATCTCTGTAGAACCCTCCTACAGAGTCATGACACTTGTTTTCCAAACTACGGAACCTCCAGATGTTAGGATGTCAGAGAGTCACTCTCCCACTCAAACAAAATTGGAGTCAGGGGGTGCACTCAGCATCTCCTCCCCATCTTCATCCTATGTTTCTCTCCTTCCTCATCTCCTCTCCCTTCTCCAGTGTCCACCCCACTTGGCCAAGGCCGGGTCAATCAGCTTGGAGGGGTCTTCATCAACGGGCGACCCCTGCCTAACCACATCCGCCACAAGATAGTGGAGATGGCCCACCATGGCATCCGGCCCTGTGTCATCTCTCGCCAGCTGCGTGTCTCCCACGGCTGCGTCTCCAAGATTCTCTGCCGATACCAGGAGACTGGGTCCATCCGGCCTGGGGCCATTGGCGGCAGCAAGCCCAGAGTGAGTGTCTTTGCCACAGAGGCCATCCCCTAGTTTTCCCATGGTCTGGGGATCTTGGCTGTGGGCCCTCTTACTGTTCTGTGTCACCCAGGATAGTACGAAACCCACAGAAAGTACAACAGGATAGTGTCCCCTACTCCCAGATAGCTACCCATTATTTTCCCATTATTTGAATTTCTCAGAGATGAGAGTAATAGGGTGTAGCTTGTTCAAGACTTAGGCCATGAGCCTTCCCAAGCTGTCCCAACATCTGTACCCAAACCCTTAACACCTTCTGAGATTAGGGGAAATCTCTCAGTCTGTGTAAGCAGTAAGAGAAGGCTCTTGGGATTCCAATTAGGTTTTATTTTACCTATCCCTGCCCCCCCCCCCACCAGCTCTCTTCCTAGGAGCCAGGAACATGTTTCTTGAAAGCATAAAGCCAATCTCTTAGGGGGGCGGGGGCATGGCGACCTGAGCCACCAGCCTGGCCTGGGGCTCTTGGGAGGTTGATATTAAAAGTATCTCCCTCCTCCCATCCCATCTTTCCACTCCTGCTCTCCCACCTCCACCTCTGAAGCAGGTGGCGACTCCGGATGTGGAGAAAAAGATCGAGGAATACAAGAGGGAAAACCCAGGCATGTTCAGCTGGGAGATCCGGGACCGGCTGCTGAAGGATGGGCACTGTGACCGCAGCACCGTGCCCTCAGGTGAGAAGGCAGCTGGGCCGGCAGGGACTGCCAGGAGCCCGGCCAGGGGGGCTGGAGGTGGAAGAGGGAGGAGAGGAGATGGTGGCTGACAGGGAACTTGGACAGAAGTTGGAAGGAAAAGGGAACCAGAAGGCAAAGAGAGTTAGGGCATGAGAATGATTCAAAACCGAAAGGAAGATGAACAGAAAGAAGTGGGAAAGCAAAACAAAGTTAGGACAGAGGGGGAGGAGGGAGAGAAAGAAAGGCAGGTAGGCAGGCAAGCAGACAGAAAGGGGCAAAAAGTTAACCTAGAAGTTCAGATGGTGAGACAGGTGCCCTGGGAGCTTTTGCCAAGAAATGGCCTAAATAGATGGGTCTGTCCCAGGGGGGTTAATGTCTAGGGGCTCATCTGGACATTCGCCATTTCTGTCATCATTTCTGTTCTGTTGCTACAACCAGCCACCAGTGGGTCCCATATTTGGAGGCCCCAAGCCACACTGCCTGTAAGAGGAAAAGGGACCTGGCATGCGTGTGTGTGTGTGTGTGTGTACGTGTGTGTGTGTGTGTGTGTGTGCACATGCACTCAGGCACCCAGAGCCAGGAGGTACACCTGCATGGGGCAGGGCTGGGGGGACTTCAGGGAGCCCTGGGGCAGCTAGAGTATGTGTACAAGGGATGTGTACAGGGATGCTCTGGGGGGCATCTCTGCCAACTCTTACCACGGTGTCCCAGGTGTGACCCAGGCCTCCGGAACTGGGGGACTGAACTTGAGGAGGTGTAAAGGCTTAAAAATGCCTGTGTGGGGGAGGAGGGACGAATGAAGGAGCAGGGGGCTTCCCAACTTTCCCCTAGGGTCACGGGCTGTCGCTTGCTGGCTGCCCCGACCCAACGACTTATATTCCTCTTTTGCCTTTGAATTTCTGAGGTTTAGTGAGTTCGATTAGCCGCGTGCTCAGAATCAAGTTCGGGAAGAAAGAGGAGGATGAGGAAGCAGATAAGAAGGAAGATGATGGTGAGAAGAAAGCCAAACACAGCATTGACGGCATCCTGGGCGACAAAGGTAGGGACTGCCCCGGGCTGCGACACCGGAGCCCGCGGGTCTCCGCGCTGCAGGTGTGGGTCAGCGGTTCGCTCCTGCCGCCAGAGAAAGGCGGCCAGAAGTCTAGAGGAAGGACCCGCAGTCCGCTGGGCAGCGGGGAGCCTCTCTGGTGTTACTGACAGCGCCTCTGGGTGTGCGCCCCGCCGGAGCGGGTGGGACCCCGCGCCTCCTTTGCACTACAGAGCCGCCGCCGGCGCCAAACTGCGCGTCCCTGAGAAGCGGGGCTGCGGGGCAGTGTACAGGGGACAGTGTCACCCCGGCGCTGCACCTGGTCTACCCGAGTACTCCGGAGCGGGTGTTTCCTCCGGAGCTGGCGTTTTGGCCCCTCATCCCGGCGTTGATCAATTATTTATAGGAAACTTGGGTAAGGGGGCGGAGGGCCATGGCAAGAGGAGCCAGCCCATGGCTCCCTAAATGAATTTGTTAACCAGACCCGCACATGCTCCCTAAACGGTCCCTTGAAACCCATCCTGACAGTTGACTGACCGCTGTAATCAATAAAAATTAGCGAGGGCCTACGTCTGACAGCCCCACGTTGCCAGGGCGGAGTGGGGGGCAGGAGGGTGCTTTTCTCCTTAGTGTGAATGGGCCGCCGGGTGGGGCCAAGTTCTCAGTTGCCCAAGGTTGTAGGATCCCAGTAGGGGAGAGATTCGGACCCCACACACCCTCTCCCCATCCTTAGCTCAGCTTCTGTATGGTGGGTGCCACCCGACCCTGAGCCCAGCGCCCAGCGCCCAGCTTTTCCTGGGGATCAACTAAGGAAGGCATTTATCTTTCTTGCGTCTGCAAGGAGAAAGAGGATTGCTTTTGGTTTGGGGGAGAGAGAGGGAAGTTTCCAGAGAAGGAAGGGAAAGTTCTTCCTCATTACCCCTGCCCTTGCAGTTCTCCTTGGAAATTGGTAAGTATTAAGTGGCAACTGGATGGGTGATAGAAGTGGAAGACATAAAGTCCCAAAGACTGGGGGGTGGGGTGAAGAAGAGGCCCCCCAAACATCAGCCGACTGAGAGACAGTGGCATGGGAACCTGCAAAACCATGGCTCTGCAAAAAGTGGCATTAGTGCCCTGGAAGCTGGAAGCTTGGTAAAGAGCACATTCTGGGCCTGTCTTCTTCCAGAGGTTTCTCCCGGGACCTCCTCCTCCTAGCTCAGGTCTCTCTGGAGTTCTTAGTAGTCCCTTTCAACCTTGAAGATGAACTTCACAGACAAAGCCCTCTTCCAAAGACAACTCAGAATCCACGCCCAGCCCCCACCCGTCTGTTTCAAGGGGGAAGGATTTGGGGGCCCGGCAACCCAGTGTGAGAACAGGCCAGGGCTGGGGAAGGGGCAGGCTATTGACATTCAGGGCCTGGAGTGGATGGAGCTGGAGTCCCGAGAGGGACAAAAGGGCAGCGAAGAAAGGGGTCGAGCTGCACCCGGCACCCTGCTGTGCCGGGCCTGCCAAAGGGCCTCAGTCTGTAGAGGGAGGGGACCCTGCCCGACCACGCTGCCCTCTGGCTTGACAAGTCAGCCCAGAGCCCTGGGACACCTGGGCTCATTTCAGTTCCCGTTGGAAAGAGACAAGTTGGACTTTTGGAGGGAGACACATAGAACTTAATCTTTCCCGGTGAATACTTAGGAGGCATTTCTTTTGAGAGTTACCCCAGGGAGAAGCGGAAGGTGGTTTGATTTTATTTAGAGAGATTTTTAAACGTGTGTGTATGGTGAAGGTATGTCTAATTCTATCGGTGAAGAAACACAAATAGGTAAGTTTCCTCAGAAAGAGGGAAAGGAAGAAGATGGAAAGATTATGTGCTTTGGGGGGATCCCTCTGTCTCAAGGGAGTTAGGTTTTCCAGTGCAGGCCTGGGCTCACAAAACCAGCTGGCAGGCAGCTTCGTTGCATGGAGGTTTTTCCTGAAGCAGAACCAGGAAGCACCAAGTCTCAAAGGGTTTAAAGAGCAGCCTGTCCAGACTGAGGAGGCTGAGAACACAGGTGCTGAGTCTGCAGAGGAGTGGGAGAAATGAAACAATCTCATGCCGTGGGCCTGGTGTCTAGAATGTCCCTGCAGTTTTTTGAGTGACAGTGGGCACGCTGGGCATTATGATTGTGTACTAGATGGACCTGTAAGCACCGTCTTCTCTCCGCATGACTCCTGCCCATAGGGCTTTTGAATTTGAAGGCATTGGTAGATTGTACATCTGTGCAAGCGGGCTTTGGTGTGAGGGTCCCGTGCGATTGTAAACGGGTGTGAAGGGGCAGTATGATGGGACAGATGAGAGAGTTGCCTGTCCATCGGTCGGCAAAATATAGCGTTTTCCAATTTGGGTGCCTCAGCAAGTCCACAGGCATCTCAGTGAATTCCTCTTCTCTCTCCCGGGACCCAGACACTAGTTTCAATGGCTAAGTTAATGGTGGAAAAACCTACCAACCTCTACCCCAGCTACCCAGGTCTGGAGAGGCAGAGATGCCCCATGGCCAGAACAGGGGGAAGTGTGCTCACCCACAACTTTATTTTGGCTTCTTGCTCTTGAAAAATGCTTTCTGGGGGGGGGGGAGTTGCCCTGCCCGTGGCGGGGAGCCACCAAAGAAGGGGTTTAAGAGCTCTCCTCTTTAAGCACTAAAGAGAGATCCCTCCCTGAGTCCGTTTTTTCCTATCGTCCGCTTGGCATTTAATAATGTTAAGACTTATTAGAGCTGGTAATGAAAACTGGGACTGCTGAATAGGAAACTGTGTTGGAGAGGGGTGTAATAGCTTCCAGGCATGGTAAGAAACTATTTATCCGCAATCAGTCCTCACTCTCAGAGTTTGAAGCACAAACGTTAAGTTGAAGGGTTTTAAAGCAGATTAAATTGAGCTTTTATTTCTATGCACTTTCATCTCTGAACAGCTCACTCCTGCTCCCCTTGGGCTGATATTCATGAGGCTGTTCGTATTTTTTTTTTTTTTTTCTCTTATCCTTGTTAAGACTGAGTTATTAGGATTGTTGGTTGTGAGAATTCTCAGATTGCTGCCGACAGGGGCTCCGGCCATGGAGTGCCCAGTCCTATGCCCCCATGAACTTACACTCTTTCCTTTTCGCCTCTTTTTCTAAGGATCAGGGGAGAGACAAGGCAGGGACCCAACAGAGAGAGGATTTGAGGCAAGAAGGGAAAGGGAAAGATTCTCCCAGAATCTCAGCCCTGAGAGATTCCTGTGGGGAATTTGATAGGGGGTTGCAAAGGGTCAAACCATTGCTCTGCGGGAGCTAAGGGAGTGAGTGTGAAGAAATAAGCAATAATATAAACAAGGGTAAAGCAGTGACAAGCAATGAGATCGGCAAAACCTCAAGCACCTGACAATGCACACATTTCAGCCAAAACTGATCAGATCAGACATGGGGTTCCAGTTGGTATCTAGAGTAGAAAGCCCAGTGGGGTACAATTAATATGAAATAGGGGAGGGAGTTACAAGAGAAGAAGAGGTGAAGGATATGGAGTTATCCTCCAGGGAGAGAAAACCCTGTGGGGTAGCAGAGTCCCTAGGGAGATTTTGCAGACACCTTGGGTCTGAAAGACATGGGGTGGGGCGAGGAAGTGTGTGAAGCAGAGTTCTTTTTCTTTGCATTTTCCCATATTTATGTTTTAAAGCAACAAACTTACAGGTGTGGAGTGGGAAATGACGGGGCAGGATCGGAAAGGAGGGGAGAGCCTGAAGTGTCGGTTTTAGACACTTGTAAAAGGAGGTGGGAAACAATTTAATTTGGCAGCGGCGATAGCTGCTAATGCGGTTTTCGGTCGTTTGCTACACTGGAGGAAGCTGTTTTGATTGTGTGTACAAGGACCTGCCAAATTTAATTAGGCTCCGGGGGAGCGAATGAATAGGGGAAGGGGGGCGCCGCTCTGCTCAGCCCACACGGTTTTGGGGCTTCACACCTGGAAGGGGCATTGTTTACCGGATCTGCGAGAACGGGAAAGGGGAGGCGGTAGGGAGGGAGAGGGGGCCTGGGAAGAGGGTGCAAGGGAGGGGAGGAAGACAGTCCATTTATCGGGAAACAATCTGCATTGATTTAAACCAACAAGTTCCCTCCTCTGTAAATGTGTATTTAGAGAAAGGTAATTGACACTCCACCAAATCAAAGGATTACCCCGGGTTGGCAATCTAATCAAACAGAGTCCAGGCGGGATTTGAGGCTGTTCAGAGTGGGATCAGCTTCGCATAATGGGGGCTCGGAGGAAGATGGGAGGGTGTCAGGCAATTCCCCGGCTTTAGGCAGCGCTCGGTGGTGGATATTCAGTGAGACCAGAGGGGGAGAGGGAGGGGGGCGGGAGGCTCCGCTGGCCTGGGCGGTGGGGGATGGGGCGAGCGGAGAGGGGACACTCAGGGCGGAGGGGGCTCCCGGCGAGGGGGCGAGCCCACACTGGGCTGACAAGGCTCCCCCTTTCTTCCCTCCATTTCCCCCAACCGAAGAAGAGAGAGGGGGAGGAGGGAGCTGAGACTAACTAAGAACAACAATGAGGAGATAACTATTACAAAGGCAAACACTGGCGCTCGCGCGCACGCAGCCCCGGAACCCGCGGTAAATAAACAAAGTCGGCAAACTGTTTGCCAGATAAACTCCCGCCTAAATCGAGTGTGACGGGCAAGGAGAGAAGAGACAGAAGGAGATAAGGTTGGAGGGGGAATGAACGAGCATAATCTAATAGAAGACATTTAGAAAACAAACTTTAAACAAGGGAGAACAGGCGAGCTGAGGGTAATTATCCGCCCCAGCAAACGGGGGAGCGGTCCGAGGGCTGGAAGGAGGTGCGGGGGGACTGGGGGCCTCCGGCAGAGCCGTGTGTTGAGGGTGGGGCGCCTATGGGACTCTGCGGGGGAACCAGGAGAGGGTCCCAGGGCGCGCCAGGAAAGGGGCTTGGCTTGCAGATGGAGGTTCCCGCGCTGTCCTCCCGAACGCAGGCGCGTCCCAACCGGGTGGGGTCCCCCGCCGCGAGGGCGCGCGGGTTTGCGTGCACCTCAGGGCACGCACCGCCACATGCCGGCTGTTTCAAGGCGTTTGTACCTAAAAGACTAGTGTGCACGGCGCAGCGGTTAAAGGAATTAGATATTTACCAGTTTGAAATAAGCCTGGCTAAGAAGAAGAGAGAAGAGAGACATTGAAAAGATGAGACTGGGGGAAGACTTCAAACGAATTCATCATTTGGAATGGTAGAGGGGAGATTTACCAGACAGTATTGGGAAGTTATTTAGATATTAATAACACATTTTCCTGAGGCGCGACCACGGCAGCCATCTGCGCTGCTCTCGGAGCTATTTGGCTTGGTAAAATATGGGCGTCTCAAATGTTGGGAAGAGATAACGCAATCGGGCTAACCCTGGTCCTAAGACTGCATCGCAGCATTAAACCCGGATTAACCCCCCCCACTCCCGCCGCCCCCTCCCCTTTCACAGCTTTCCAAATTTTCAGTGGAATTTACATGGAAGGATTTAAAAGCACACATAACTGTAGCCCTAAAGCAGTAAGGTGATTATTTGGCCTTTTTTTTTTTTTTAAGTGTGTCTTTCTGAAAATGATAGTTGTCACACACTACATTATATATAAATACTATACAAAAACATATTTTTATATAGTGAGAAAGAGCTGAGCAAATGAGATTTCCTTCCAGGTTCTCTTTCTGGAGTTGTGTTTTGACATCATACTATATCATTACCGACAAAGTTGATGAAGCTTTATTCTGTACTGCCTGGTAAGGGTCCCTGAGGATATCAACATGGAATGCATCAGGTCCTGGGTCTGGCCCTGGAAGCTCACAGTCTGAGGCTAGCAGCTCTAAGGGCCCAGAAAAGACAATGCCTGATGAGGGGAAAGGTTCCTGTACTGAGGAGGCACCCCAAAGGAAAGGTTCCCTAGAGGCTCTGGGGCCTTGAAGACCCCAAGGGGAGACACATTCCAGGAATTCCAGAAAAGTAGCTCTTCTCTCCCTCCCACTCCAGACTAATGGCGTAATTAGGAAATGCAATTGAGTATAAGGGTAAGAGGTGATTGGAAGATTGGGATGCCCCCTCAGTTTTTGCTGTAGAGGTTTCTCTCTTCTTTGCCCCTTCCCCCAATTCTGGCTGAAAGAGGAAAAGGTGGAAATGGGGTCAGGCTTTCTGACCTGCTCTGGAGCTATCCACCCGGCTGGGGTTGGGCAGGGGGAGGGAGGGAACTCGCCTTCCCAAATCGAATCAAGGCAGAACGGTGACCTAAGGGGGAAACTTCGCCATTAGTAGATAGATCTCTCCAAAACTTCAAAGTGGGGTGGAGGAGAGTGAGGCAGGGAATGAGTCCAGAGAGAGCTCAGGGGGGACTACCAGCCAGCCAGCGAAGGGTAGAGGCCTGCAGGAGGAAGAGAAGGGGTCGAGGGCAAAGGGGAGGTGGGGGCCAAAGGGGTAAGGGGAAGGGGATGAGAAGGGAGGGAGGTCGGCTGCACTTGGAACTACATCCCCTGGGGAGAGGAAAAGAGTCTGGGGGAAGCAATCTCCGGAGGGGTGAGATGAGGTTGTTTGTGCCTGAAGTCCAGCTCGGAAGAGGCTCCGAGGGCATTCCAGGGTGCTTCAGGAGCACGTGGCAGGCTCATCGCTGGGCAGCTGAGCAGAGTGAGGGTGTGTTGTAAGGGGCAGTGGAGCTGGCTGCCTATGAATTGGCCCAATTCCCCCCACCCCCGAGTTGTGGTTCAGCTGATGGACCTCTCCATGACTTGGTGGCTGGGGTCCTGGAGGTGCATTGGTCTTGCGCCCCAGTGAATATTAAGGGAGGGCTGGGAAGAGGCAGCAGAAACAGAGAGCCACAGAGGTGGCACCAGAAAGAGTCTGAGAGGAGGAGAGCGTCAGCTGAGACAGCGCAAGAAAATTCAGAGTGAGAAGGAGCCACCAGCTCTGTCATAGAGTTTGAGGTTGGAGAGAAACGCGGAGGGGCCAAGGGAGGCGCTTAGCAGCAGGAGAAAGACAAAGAGACGCACAGTCACCGAAAGCTGCCCCAGGGACGGGCAGATCAGGAGAGACAGCGGGACCTAGTCACAGAGCCCGCGGGAGAGCGCGGGCGGACAGGGCCAGAGCGCAAAGCCGGGCGGAGGCGAGTGGAGGCGGGAGGCGGGAGGCGGGAGGGCCGCTGCCGCCCTTTTGATCCTCTGCTGCTTCCCCTTATCAGAAGCGCTTTCGGTGACACTGGCACAAAGGCAGTTCATCATATTACAACGCGTCCCGGCGGCTCGCTGCGATCCCGCCGCTTAATTAGAGGCGAGCGAGCTGGGCCGGCAGGGCGGGAGGGAGGCCGACCCCCAGGCGGGGGCCCCGGCTCCGCACTCCGACCCCGGGCGCTGGGAAGGGGCCAGCCCGCGCGGCTGGCGGTGTCCGGACCTGGAGCTGGGGGGGGGGGGCGGAGAACCCTGGTTCAGAGCACGCTAAACAAACAGGCGGGCCGGGGTTTCACTGCCCCGAGAGTAAAGCTTGCCGCCTTCCGGTTTAGCAGCTGCGGCTTCTAACTTCTTGTCTTTGGGACGGGAAGGCACGCAGGCCACTATCCACACTCACACTTCACACGCTGCAGGCGGAGGGCACGAGAGGGTGAGGTAACAACCCAGGGGCAGCTGAAGGCTTTGTGTTTCTGCGGGCCCAGTTCGCCCCCACCAATTCCCTGTGACTGAGCTTTCAATTCTCTCCGCCGACTGCCCAACTCTCCTGATCGCCCTCCTAACACAGGTGAGCGAGGCTGGAAGAATCCAGGAGAACCACAGTGCGCTGTGGTAAGGGTTCTAGAATCCACTTGGTAATGGTGGACAACTCAACCTCTCGGCCTCAGTTTCCTCCAACGAAAAAACAGAGAATTAGATTAAGATAAGGTTCTTATCCTTTAGGAGGGAGATCCTGGACCCCCTTGGGAATAGGATAAAATCCAAAAAAGCAAACAAACTAACAAAACAAATAAGCTCCGGCCATTCTCATAAGTTCATACAGACAGAATTCTACATACTGCACTATACAGGGGTATTTGGGCTTCTAGAAGCTATACCCCCCCACCACCACTAGAGCCTTGGTTGGTGCTTCTTCATGACTCCACTGTTTTCTAGGGAGCATGTGATTACTGGTTCAGAGAGCCCAAAATGAGGAGATGGGGGGGTGCACTGACAGCCTGCCTTCTGTGGGGCCCTTGCTGCCTCCTCCTTTCTCCAAAACAGAGGCAAGGAAATCACCCTGCCCTCCTCCCCCCTCCAAAAAAAGTGGTGGCTGAAAGGGTCCTTTCTAGAGTATTTATATGCAGAGATAAACACTCATGCCCTGCTCTTCTTTTCCTGTACCACCAAAAAAGGAAATTTTCCTCTGGGGGTAAATGTGTGTGTGAATTTCTTTATTCACTGTGCAAAAATTTTGTTGTGCACCTAGTAGGTGCCAGGTATTGTGTTAAATGCTGGGAATACCTCAGGCAATAAAAGCTTCCTCCCCTCATTGAGTTCTGAGCCAGGTGCTGGAGACAGAAAATAAACAAGGCCACAGGTAAACAGTGCCCGCCTGGATCTCCTTGTGAACCTGCCTCTTAGCAAAGATGCCTGTGTATGTGGTTTGTGGCTGGTGTGTGTGTCTGTATGTGTGTGCAGGTTCATGTGTGAGCACAACTGTAGGCAGTGTGTGTTTAGGGGCTGGGGCTGAAATGGGCGGATTCCCAGATGCCCTCTGAAGTAGCAGGCCTTGGCCCTACCAGGGCCTCGGTGGTGCGGAAACTTCCAGAGAGAGGCAGAGGGAGGAGGGCCCAGTCTCAGGACTCTTTGAGCCTCTGGCCTTCACTGCAGTCTTTGTCTGACATGAGCCTCTGGCCTTTGCTGCAATCATTGACATGCCTAAACAGACTGAAGATCCAAAAGCGCCCCCCCCCCCCCAAAAAAAAAACACACCCATACACACCGGACAGAAAAATGGATGTGGTGATGACGAAAAGTAGTTTGAAAAACACTACCTTAAACTTTTCTGGGGACCTTTCGGTGGGACCCTGGCTTTGCAACCCCAGCAGAGCAGGCAGCGGCCTTTCTCCAGCGTCAAATCCCAGGCCACAGGTGGAGGACAGCCAGGCTGCTGGTTTGAATTGAGGGTCTTTCAGGAACTGGAGATGGAGCGAGGGCAGCATTCAGAGAAGTTTTGTGGGGTGTATGTGTGTTGGGGAGGTGCACTGCGTATGCTTTTGCGTGGAGACTTGGGGATCAAGTCCCCTGGTTTCCTGGAAACTTGTCTTAAAAGTCCTCCCTGGCTGCATAGACTCGAAAATCACACTTCAGGAGTTGACAGGGGTCAGGAGGAATTCCAAGGAAGCTTCTGGAGCCCTCTAGTTGCCAGTGGACCCTACAGAAGCGCCCACATCTCCCGCACTCTAGTAACCACCAGATGCAACTCCCGCCGCTGGTGGGCGGAGCTGCGCGGGATGGGACCGCGCTTTCCAGCCCCAAGCCCAGACCGTGACTTGGTAGTAAGGCCCCTCCCGCAATCTTCATCCTTACAGTATTCCCTCTCGCCTGGATTTCTTGATCTCGAATTCACTCTTCCCAAGGTCCAAAATTCTGGGAGAAAAAAGAAATTCCCGAAGGTGAGGGAGAAGGGGGAGATGAAGGAACCCTTTCCTTCAGCTTTTTGACACCCCTGCCCAGTGTCCCATCCTCCATTCTCCTCCCTCCTACTGCCCGCAAATGCCCAGATAAAAAATGCCTGCCCTTTCCCACTTTGGCGATGGGGGGGGGAGGGTCTGAATTATTGCCGAATGATTCCAGCATTCGTGGGGTTTGTTGGAGATGCTATAGGTGAACTAAAAAAAGTGACTCTGGAACTTTCTTTAATAAGTAGAACTGAACCTCCCTCCTTCCAAGGGGTCGCATGGCATTCGGTTGGGACTTCCCCTTCTAGGGCGGTACAGGCGACACCCAAAGGTTCAGCCGGTGCCCTCAGCCGCTCGCCACATGTGATTACAGCTACAAACGGCCCTTCGCCCCCGCCCGGTCCCCGCTCCCCAGAGAGCCTTTTTCCCTCCGCTGCGCCGTGGGTTTGAATCCCGGTGCGCATACGCGGGCGTGGAGCCTTGCATCAGCTACTTCCTGAGCCCGGGCCTCAGTTTCCCCCATCTGATGAGTGGGGCTAAGAGCCCCTTCCGGCCTCCCGGGCAGGGGTAAATTAGGGCCGGGAAAGCTGTTAGGAAACCGGCCACGGGCCCCAGGCGCGGGAGGAGGAGGCTCCGGGGCTCCTTCTCCCCGCCGCCCTCGCCCCGCCGTCCCCGCTCGCGCCTCAATGGCCACTTTAGGAATACAAACAACTTTAGAAATAAAGTAACCAAACCCCCGAAAGGGGCTTTGAAGGGGCGAATGCCTGGTGGCGCTTTACTATGGTGTGGGCCGAGGCCGGGACTTAATCCCGCTTTCATTTCCACCGACGGCCGCGGGGGAAGCGCTCCGGGCCTCCTGGCCCCTCAGGAGGCTGATTAGGCCACAAAGAGCCCCCATTATCCCGAGAAGAAAACCGGGGGGCGGCGCGGTGCAGGGGGAGCGGCCCGCCCGCGCCCGGGCTATTGACTTAGTGATGAAGTCAAGAGCCAGCACGCCGGGAGCCCGGGCAGGGGAGGGGCGGGGCCGGGAGCCCGAGCGGGGGAGGGGAGGGGCCGGGGCGGGGCGACCTCGCACGGGGAGGGGCCGGGGACCGAACAAAACACGGCGCACAAAACCCACAACAAAACCCGCGCTCCTAGCGAGGGGAAGCCTGGTGGAGAGCCTGGTCTGCAGCGCTTCTGCTGGGTCAGCGGTCCCCACTGCCTGGACTCGGTGGCTCCTTTGGGGGGGGGAGCAAAGGAGAAAGTTAGAGCCCTTGCAGCAGTAGCATCTGTCATCTGTCACTAAGTGCTGAGTGGCTTGAGCACGCAGCTCTGCCTCTCAGGACTTCCCTTCCTCCTTTAGGAGCCTTTAGGAGCTGGGTACACAAGTCTTGGAAAGTTACCCCAGCCATGGCAGCCTGCAGATCTGCAAACAGTGAGGTCTAGTGGGAGGGGCTGCTGCCCTGATATGCTATCTCAGAAGGAGGTGCCTGAACTGCAAACAGAAGGGGAACAGTGTGTCCAAGGAGAAAGAAGACTTGGATAGTGAAAGGTCTGGGTGACTTTGAGCGACATACTCTGAGTGCCTCAGTGTTCTCTTCTGCAAAATGGGCCCATAGATGACAACCTCAAAATACACTGGGAAGAGTAAAGACACAGAGAGCACCAGACAAATTGGGTGACTGGATAATGTTACTCCCCCAGTCCTCTCCTGCCCCCTTTTCTCCTCCAAAGCCTCTTTCAGTGTAGAAGCCACTCTGCTATGTTTGTGATATAACTAGTCTTGTGATAAATGGGACTGTAGAGCCATCCATAAGTGATCACCAAATGTGGATGGGGTGAGTGCTCAGCCAGGCACAAGTGAAGAATATCTTTCTTATCGAAAATTTGAGACAGGAGAAATAAGTGGGCTTTGGGGCAACTCCTCACCCAGTGGAAAGGAGTGAGGGAAAAGGGCATAAACCCACAGAGCCAGTCCTCATGCCAGCAGACATTGTTCCTTATGTGGAGGGACTTTCCTCCCAGGCAGAGGCTGTGCAGCCTTAGTTGGCAGGGTGGGGAGGTTGGGGTGAGTACTATCATCTGACTGAAGCAGACTTCCAGGTTCCTCCCCCCACTGGCCCCAAATCACATCCTTTCCCCAACCAGAGCTGTCCCCCCACCCTGACATCCCCTAGAAATGGGGGGTAGGCCTTGACTAAATTAACTTGCAAGTGCACTGAAGGCACGTGGGCTCTTCATCCCTTAATTGGAGAGCTGTTTATTAAGCCTCTGGTTTGTGTGGCCTGTGCTGGGGAGGATATCCCAGAGGGCAAGCCATATGGATTCATCTGAGGCTGAGTTAAAAAGTTTGAATTTATTCTCTTTCAATGAGAAGTCATGGAGGGGGTTATAGAAGGGGGGGGGCGATGGGCTACACAGGGTGTGTACTGGGAGGTGTGGTGAGACCAGCTAAGAGGTCAGTGCTATGGCACAGGAGCCACAGTAAGAGGAAACAAGCCCGGGAGCGGGCTGCCCTGTCTGAAGATGGAGAGACTGCAGGAGGCAACCCCAGCCGAGATTCCTCCACACCTGATGCTCAGGTGTGATAAGGCCACAACTGGCTACTAGATCCTTTCAAGAGACCTTGGAATTCCTCTCCAGGCTGAGATTACGAAGGGTGGAGTGTCAGATGTGAACAGGCCTTAGAGGTCATCTGGCCATTTTACAGATGGAAAAGTTGAGGTCCAGAGGGAGTGAATCCAAAGGAGAAAAAAGTCACTCTGGTCTGCTGTCAGTTGCAATGGTAGAGGAACAAAATGAACTGGTGGCAGTCTTGCTTCCAGAAATTATTGATAGGAAGGTGTGGAGTGAGGACAACCATGGGAGAGGTGGTCCTTTCCTAGCCCTGCAGTCAGTCCATCATCCTCTGTATTTAATTCAATACAGGCTTTACAGTTCATTTCACAGAGGGAGAAACTGAGGCACAGAGAGTGGGTCAGCCCATGGAAGTAGGGGGAGGAGAGTTCTCTCCTGATATGGTCTATAGGACCTGATGCCTTTACCCCAAGGGGCCTGAAGGGCACCAATCCAGCTGCTCTTCTTGCCTCATCTGGATAATTGCAGCCCCTCCCCCATTTTTGTGCACCCTAGATCCTCAGGCCCAGAGGAGACTGTGACTCAAGCTAGTGCCCCCCACTATCAGCCTCACTCCCAGCACTGATGAGCACCTGCTGGGATCTTGAGAACCGCTAGATGCCACAAACTTGCTCCTCTGAAGGGTCGTCTATTCATCATCCTGGGGAAAATCCTTTCAACAGCAAGGGAAAATAAAGCCCAGGGGGGAAATAATCACAGATTGTGGCTGGGGTTGGAATCCAGATCCTCATGTAAATGGCCCCATGCAGAGGCCCTAGCCTTAGTTAGCACTGACTGCTGTGTAATTCTGGATGAGCCACTTCATTTCTCTGGTTCTCCATTCCTTTGTCTGTGCGGTGGCAAGGCAGGACCAGCCTAGTGGTTTTCAAACTGTCCCGTGGGGACTTGGGATTCTGAGCAGAAACTGGGGCTGATCCTTTGAGCTCTGATATTGTGGGCATGTATGCTTTGATGGGGTAGAAGTGGACAGCCAGCCTTGTTCCCCATTGATAGATGAAACTCCAGTGGGGCAGGGCTTCGTTCCAGGGAAGGGCAGGGACCCCCCTGTCATCCAAGGCTACTCTGGAGGAGGGTGACAGAAGCTCTGCAGCTCCTGGAATCAGAGCCCCCAGGCTGTGGTCATTAGTCTTCAGAGATAAGGTGATATCGCTTATCTGGTGACAAACGATTACCCTCCTCTTTTATTGCCCTGATTAGGGAACTTTCTCTCCCAGCTGGGAGGTCTCTTTGGAAGAACAGGCAGACCTGGTCTCCAGACACTGGTGTCTGCCTCTAGAGTTCCTGACCAGCTAGCTATGTGACCAGAGGAGACAGTTACCCTTTCTGTGTTTCTGGAAGGTGGGGTGGTGCTGGTGGAGTGGCTGGGTTGCCATGACTTCCTTGGATGGTGCTGGAAAGAACATTCAATGCAGAATATGAAACATGTAAAGGCCCTTGAGTCAAGAGAGCAGAGGGCTCTGCCCCAGAGTCACTCAGGTGCTTTTGCAAAAAAAAAAAAAAAAAGCCCTGGGAACTTTCTCAGTTTGAGACATCTGAGGACAGAGGCTTTGGGTGGGTGGGTGAGGCTGGTGGAGTGGATATGTCTGTCTTCCCAGGTCATTTTGATGGCCACCCCATTGAGAGCCACTGGTCTAGTTCAACATCCTGTTCTACAGATGGAAGAAGTGAGATCCAGAGAGGGGAAGGGACTTGTTACTTGTTGCACAGCAAATGGAGAGCAGAGTCAGATTAGGGAGCCAGTCCCCACACTGTTAAGGATGGAGCAGTCTTCCAAAGTCACTGGCTGCCTCACCTTTTGTTACTATCGCCTGCCCCTACTAAGGATCTATCTCATGTGCCACAGCATTCTGGGAGCACTGAGACTGGCAAGGCATGACTTCTGATTGGTCTTGCTGTCCTTAACTTATGCTGGTGCCACTAATGGTCTCATGGACACTCATTTTCATCTCAGCTCTGGGCCCTTATATCTCAAGGCAGCCACATGTTCAGCATCAGTAAGATCCGGGTTGCATCCTCCTGGGTGTCCCCTGAGCAAGTGGCTTCACCCTCCCTTAGCCTTTTCTCATGTAGGCTATCGGAGCAAATGAGTTAAATCAAAAAAGATGCCTGGCACATAGGAAGCACATGATAAAAATAAAAGGCCTGAAAGGAATTTGTGTGCAATAGATGATCCATAAAGGTTTGTAAGATAAGAATTTCCCCAGTCAAAGGCACATTGTTTCATCAGAGGCTCTAAAATGTACATACATATATATGTATATGGTTTTGAAAGATTATTGTAAAAGTAGTATGTACTTGTAAAATTTCACAATGGAAAAAGTATGTAAAATTATACTCAAGAATCCTTCTCTCTCCCCAGCAACAACTTTGTTGAGTTTGCAGGCATAGCTGTCTAGCTTTATATAGCTGTCTATGTATCTGTATTCACCTATCTATCTACCTAGATATGTATTTCAAGTGACATTGCAGCTTAGCTTGGGGACTATAGAGGTTTCAGGGGGGGGACTGTGAACCCCCAGCATTGTGTTGTCCTTAGTGAGCATGTGTATGTACATGTGCGTTTCCCTGGAGAGGTATCCTGAGTCTTCCAGAGCTCAGGATCCCCCAAAGTTTAAGCGTCCTGCCTTAGAAGATTTGCAGGTGTTTGTCCTCTCAGAGGCCCCTCCCTCCCCCGCCAGCTGCCCTTCTGGCCCCTCACGCCTCCTCCTCCTCACTGTGCACCTGCTCAGGCTTCCGGCCTCCTCTGCTTCAAAGCAGTGGGCTGGGCTTTACCTGCCCGCCTGGAAGAAAAGCAGCTCGGTTTGAAAGGGGAAGTGGCATTTCAGGCACTTAATTAGACCCAGGACAAGAATGGAGGCTGGCTCAAGGGTCAGGCCAGGGGGGATTGTTGGGGGATTAACACCCAGGTAAACCCATCAAGGCTCCCTGGCTCCCTGGCAGGAGGCGGCAGGAGGATCCTGGGCAGCAGAAAGGCTGGGCCCAGAGCCCAGGACTCAGGGAAGCACATTCCAGAGGAAGGCCATAGGGGTGTGTGTAGGGAGGAAGAGGGAGGGCTACAGGCTGCCTCCACCTGTAACCTCAGCTGTCATCCTTCCCCTCATTAGCCCATGGTAACCCCACGAAAGTAGAGTTAGAACTACTATTTTATTCCCACAGCAAAATAAATGTATTGAGCACCCACGGTGTTTCAGGCTCTGTTCAGCTAGGAAGAGCCCAAGGCCCCGGCTGCACAGGGCTCACACCCAGGGGGAGATGGGCAAGGATCACATGTCCCCATCAGGAAAGACTTGCAGCAGGCAGACAAGGGTTTAAAGAATATAAAGCAGACCTGCCCCGAGGAGGGGATATTTTACTTGGACGTCCATGGCAGGAAACACCTGTTTATTGAAAACATCTACTAATTAGGACAATAGCCAGTTGAGAGTGTTAACTGCTTTACAGGAATGAAGTCATCACATCCCCCCAAGAACACCTTGAAGGAAAGTCTATTAAGAAGTCTATTTATAGGCCAGGTGTAGTGGCAGGTGCCTGTAGTCACAGCTACTAGGGAGGCTGAGGCAGGAGCATCACTTGAACCCAGGAGTTTGAGGTTGTGGTGAGCTAGGCTGATGCCATGGCACTCTACCCTGGGCAACAGAGTGAGACTCGGGCTCAATAAAAAAGAGAGAGAGAGAAAAGTAGCCCATTTATAATCCAGAGGCATAGAGAGGCACCTCGGCCCTTTGGGTACAGATTGACAGGAACATCTCACTGGGAGCTTGTGCTCCCCACCTGCCTACCTCTTGCTACATGCCAGGAACAGTGCCCGGTGCTTTGTATACCTCATCTCACTTAAGCCCCCAGCCCTGCCCCATGGGTGTCTATTATTCCTATTTTGCAGATGAAGACACAGCTCAGAGAGGTTCACTCAGGTGTCTGGAGTCACACAGCCTGCACAATGCTAGACCCAGTAATTGAGTCAAGGTACCAACAACTCTCCTTGCTGTGACACTGGCTGTTTATAGGCCTCTGACTTTGGAATGCTCTCAGCTAATTCAGGGTCTTCTGTCCCTGGGAGTGGCTTTCCCTGTCTCCTTCAGAGAAAAAGGATTTGCCCTTCCGGGAAGATCTCTCAAGTCAGGATTTGCTGAATTTTCTTTTCTCTAATGGGGTTCTTGGTCCACATTTTGACTTGTCTTTGTTGGTGCACCTGTGGGTGTGTCCTTGTCATATGAAATATGCTGACTGAGAACGTGTTGGTGGGGGAAGAGCACGTCGTTGTGTAGATGCCAGGGTGCAGCCGCTGGTGATGGGACGCATCCATGAGTGACCCTGCAGAACAAGGATGTGTGGACCCACATGACTTTGTCCACTCCACTGTGTCCAGGTGCAGGTCAGTGGGTTTGTCCACAGCTCTGACTGTGCCTGCCCCCATTTTATAGATAGGAGACTGAGGCTTAGAGAGGTCAAGTTGTCCACCCAGAGTCATCTAGCTCGGATGTGGCTGAGCTGGGAAGGGAAGCCAGGGCTGCATTTAACGTCTAGCCTCTTTTCTCTGCTCCCCGGGAAAGGTTTAAGTGACAACAAAAGGTTTAAATGCCAGCGTGTGGCGATTCCAGCGTCAGACTCCAGCGTCAGTCACGGGGCCTGGTGGACGTGTGTGCGGTCACATGCATGTCCCCTCCTCATTCTGTTCTGGCGTCTCTGCTCCTACCCATTCCCCCAACCCCTAGCCTAGCCCTGTCTCAGGATTGCAAATAAGCCAAAGATTAACGCCCACAGCTGGCTGTAGCCCTGAACAATGGTGAGACCTAGGAAGTGAAGAAATCACCAGAGGTGCATAGCGCAGTAGCTCTGTCCAGGGAGGCAGTTCACGGAGTCTGCCCGTTTGAATCTGAGTGACCCTTCCCCCTCCTCCCATGGCTGCCCCCCATCTCCCAATTCCGTGCTCCTGGCTTGAAGGATGTACAGTCTGTAAAGAAATTCTCACTAGAAAGAACACTTCACCAAGTCCACCATCTTAGACCAGAGATTGGGAGAAAGTTAAAGGAGGGGAAAGCACCCCACTCCAGGGGCAAATATACACTCTGTAATCATGTGTGAGAGAGAGACAGGGTGCATGCGGGTTGGAATTCCAGACAGATGCCACGACCCAGCCTGTGCTGTGTGAGCGCCAGCCTGCTCTCCTTGGCGGACGACAAAACACATTTTGAACACACCCAACACCCGGGGATGTGATGCCTTTCTCCTGCCTGAATCCTGCTTCCTCCTGGGGAGTGGCAAGGGTGGCAGATGGCCCCTAAGAGCTCCACAGGCTACCCAAGCCAGTAGAAGAAAAAAAACAAGCTCAAGTGGGCTGGAAGGCAGCTTGTACTCATTTGCAAGGCTGTAATAATTAGAGGAATGGACGTGTTTGTGTCCAGCTGGGATGTAGCTCTGAAAGCAAACTTGGAATTGTGGAGTATTTGCCCTGATGGACAAGGACATGGCCCCTTTAATCCTCACCACCCTGTGAATGGCACAGGTTTTACTAAAATCCCATTTTACAGATGAGGCGACTGAGGCTCAGGGAGGGAAAGTCACTTGCCCAAGATCACAGAGCTGAAGACAGAAGCAGAGGAAGCATTTTAATCTGGGCCTCTCAGGCGTTAGGCCCAGGACTCCTGTCATGCTGGGGTGACTCAGGAGGGACTGACCAAAGGAGAACTAATCCTGCTTGGCACAAGCCTGCAATGCCACCATAGCGGTCACCCCTAGGCCAGAACCACACATGTATTCTTTTGAATTGGGCATTATTATTGTTTCGTTTTAACTCTGCAATTTTGTCCAGAGCTGGTCAGGTTTGTGCAAACATCCTTCAAAATTCATCTCATTACTGCAAAAAAATAAAGAATACTATTTTCTTAAACGCAGATGACAATGTAACTCCCTTCTAGGAGCCATAAACAGGTCTCCTTGGATTCCAGCCTCCACAGTCAGAAACAAGGGCTGTGGCGGGTCTCAGCCCATGACTGTGGAGCTTAGAAATGCAGGTGGCAAGTCCCCTCCGTAGATGAAGCCACTTAATTACCACGCAATCAATATGCAAACAAGTGCCAAACTGGGTTTGAATCAAATTTCTCATTGGGGACTCAGTTGGGGAGGAAGAGTCCTGCCAGGGTGGGCTGGCAGGGAGGGGTCTGCCTGGTGAAGAGATGGGACGGGGTGTAGGGGGTGCTTCAGCTGGGACTCAGGCACCTGAGGGCTGCCCAGACGCCCCCCCTGGAGTTCCCAGTGCCTGGCGTGGGGCCCAGCTCCCATTGAGGGGAGCCAGGGTCTGTGGCTCAAGGCTGTAGTCGGCGGGAGGGTTTCCAGGCCTGTCAGCTGAAGTCTGGCGGCCTCCACTAATTCATTTGATTCGGAAATCTCAACTTGACCAGGTTCCCCCTCCCTTCTTTAAAACAAACTCATTAAACTTGTCAACACTCATTAGGCCTGTAAAACATTGAACTACAGCCACTGGGGAGAGTTGGAGTGTGTGTGTCCAGGACCACGCTCTCAAGCGCTGAACCAGGCCCTGAGAGACCCCTCTCTGAGGCCAGAAGTCACATTTGTTTGTTCATCTACTTCCTTCCTTCCTGCATCTGCATTTTATCAAAGACAAGGCAGTAGGGATTGAGGGATCAGCTCCACTGTCAGACTTGAGTTCAAATTTAGCTTTGTTCTCCGGCTATCCTCTGGGTCTCAGTTTACCCCATCTATAAGATGGGTATTAGAGTAAAGGAACCCATCTCACTGGAACATTGAGAAAGTAATGCTTATAAGGTGCCTAAAACAAGGCCTGGTAGCTATTATTATTGTTGCTGTGACTAATAATTTAATGTGTAGGCCGGGCTCTATGGTTCATGCCTGTAATCCTAGCACTCTGGGAGGCCAAGATGGCTGGGTTGCTTGGGCTCAGGAGTTCAAGACCAGCCTGAGCAAGATCGCATTGAAGCAGGCACCTGTAGACTCAGCTACTCAGAAGGCTGAGGCAAGAGGATCACTTGAGCCCAAGAGTTTGAGGTTGCTGCAAGCTATGACTCCATGGCACCCCACTGAGGGTGACAAAGTGAGACTCTGTCTTAATAATAATAATAATAATTATTATTATTATTATTATTATTTAAAGTATAAGAGCCATCTTAGTTTAGAGCTTTGAAATTTGAATTCAGGCTCGAGTATGGACCTTAGCTTCCTCGTATGAGATGCTGGATCAGAGACCATTTTCCTGAGTCTCCATATCCCCAAGTAAAATGAATAAAATAAAATGTATGTGAAAAAAATAGGATCTTGGGGTGAGTTAACATACAGAATCAAAACCAATGGGGCATCTGGTGTTATAGGAATATCAGGAATACCCTTTCTTCTTTGTTTTCCTCCTCCCTATTCAAATCACTCCTCCCCACCTACCTAACCATGCATTATGGAGTTGGGGGGGCATGTCAAGATCCCATTCCTTCAGGGAGAAAAATTGGGGTGGTTATAGGGAGCATCTTCTTAGAACCTAACCCTAAGCTAAAGAGAATACAGGCTTCCAGGACTGAAACCCCACCTCTGCCTAAGAGTGGTGGTCCCTGTGGTCTTAATACCAAAAGTCTCATTGAGAGAAGAAAAAATTGCTTAAAGGAGAAAAACATGCCCTATCCTCCTACCCCCATAAAAAACCCTCCAGTTTAAAAAAAAAAAATTGCCTGCTGGGATCCTAAATAACCCCAGATCTAAAAAGAGAAGCAGGAAGAGGGGCTCCTGCTTGCTATCTGTGTCTAAGCCGCACTTTGCTCCTAAGAAATCCCTGTCTTCAGTCCCAACTCTCTCAGTTACGAACCTGACCGCCCCTGCCCCTCCATGCTGCCAATAGGACCCGCTCCCGTGGGCCCAGGGACACGTAAATGGAGGCAGACTTCAGGGGCCCGATGAATAGCGGTTTTGTCTGGGTTCCCTTTTAGGATCTGGGACTGTAGTTGTGATGTGTTCTTTTTCCCTTTAAAGGGGGGGGTGGTGGTGTCTACAGGCTCTCTCTCTTTCTCTCTCTCCCCTTCCCCTTCTTATTGAGAATGCCCCCTTAAAAAAAAAAAAAAAAAAAGACGCCAGCCTTCTGCTATTTTTCTTCTCTCTCCGAAAATGAGAACATCAGCTATTGAAGCGGATTGATGAACTCTTCCCAAAAGTTTATTAAGGGAAGGTTAGACAAAGGCCCCAAGGCCGGCAGGCAACCGAGCAGCCAGTATATATACTGGGCCCTTTTGTCCCCCCAGGGCCGACGCATGAATACCTCTCAATGGCCCTCTTTAGAGTGACAAGATCAAGCCAGACAACGGCTTGTTAAAAGGAACTGCGAGCTGTTTCTCTTTCTCCAGCCCAAAGCTCCGTCCCCCACTTCTCCTGCATTAATGTACATCTGCAGCAGGAGGAATAATCGGCTGGAATTCTGTCGGTTTTGTGTGGGTTTTTCTTTTTTCTTAAATACACCCTTCCTCCTCCTCTGCCCTGCCCCCACCTGCCCCTCCCCCCTGGCCGCCCTCCCCGTCCCCCCACAGCGGTCCTGGAGCCATATGTTGCTAAGCCCAGCCTGCCTGTGTCTGTCAGGGACCCCAGGGTGGACATTTCTGGAGAGGAAGGAGAAGCTCTGTCCCCTCTGGTCTATCCCCATAATAGTAACACCCCATACTGTGGATGGGGGCGCAGGGGGAGGGGGTGGGAGGGAGGGACCTATGTATGCTGTCACCTCAGCAGACTTTTACATCAAGGGAGGGGTTATTTGCCCCTAAGGTACTGAGGGGAAATCAAGGCAAGAGACGAAAAGCACTTTTCTCAAGGAACTATTTGGAATGAAACTCCAGGCCTGGCTGACCCTTGGGGCCTCGTCCTGTTTTTTAGCTGCCGTGGCATTCAGGACAGGGGTTGAAGCCATCAGCAAATCCTAGCCTCAGTTTCACACGTGCCTGTGAATAGGTTGGTTGCAGCTTGGTCTGCTCAGAGAGAGCATGTTCAAGAGAGAGGTGGTCTGGTGGAAGTGTGACCCCAGGGACACAGTGCGGGGCAAGGGTGTGGGAGACCCTGATGGGGTTGACCTGAAGGAGTGGTGCTACCTGTGAGAACCCTTTCTCAATTGTCAATGCTAAGGGCCAAACCAGAGTTACGATAAATCCACAATTTGGGCTGGGGAGTATGCGTGCGTGTGTGTTCATGTGTCTGTGTGTACATGTGTGTGTATGTATATGTGTGCATGTGTGCACATGTATGTGTGTGCATGTGTGTGCACGCATGCGTATGTGTGCACATATGTGTGTGCCTGCATCCAAGCATGTGAACATGAGCATGCATGTGTGCACTGAAGAGTCACTGTCCCCGTGAGTTTTCTTCTGTTTCCATCTCACATGCCAGATTCATGCTGGTGCAATGCTGGACGCAGAGTTAAATGCTCCATAAATGTTCTCCAAATTCAGAACTTTCCTGAGACTCCAGCCCTGAAGAGGAAGAGATAGCCACACCTTTGCTGAGGGTTGAAAGCCCTGCACTGTCTTACTCTGCATACTGACTGCCCAGGGGCCTGAAAAGGGAGCACTCTAAGGATGACCGCTAGAGAACCTTCACCTTTCAAACTGCTTCCTTCCTAGAAAGATGGGGTGGGAGTGGGGCATTTCTTCTCACCTTCCTGGTGGGCTTTTCCCTTAGGGCAGCGGTTCTCAACCTGTGGGTCTCGACCCACAGGAACTGTATTAAAGGGCCGCAGCATTAGGAAGGTTGAGAACCACTGCCTTAGGGAAACGGAGTGGAAGAGAAGGGCCTTAGGCAAGTAGCCAGGTGGAAGGAAAATTGCTCTTGCCCGGGAGGTAGGAGGCCTGACTCTGAAACCTGGGACTGCCTGGTTTTAGCACAGACAGTCCTATATCCCAGAAAAACCCTCAGTTCCAGCAACACTGGGATAGTTGGTCACCCTCCTCAGGGGTTGCAGGGACTACTGGGCTCAGGTAGGTATCACCTGTCCCATGGAGTAATCTCAACCTCATCCCAGCTTCTCTAAGGTCTAGGTGGGAAGGGGAGAGCATGGTGCTGGCTATGTTCTCACCAGGCGTTACCCTCAGGTAGTCTGGCTTTTGTGTTGGGTAGCTGAGGAGGCATAGGTGTTGGAGGTTAGAGTCTATCCCTGCCGATGGGTAGGACTGGAGCTCAATAGCTGGGAGTCCAGGATCCCCCTGTCCCAGTCCCCCAGCTCCCTAATTTTCCCAGATTAGAGCCTCTGTCAGGGAGAGGCTACTAGGATGTGGCCCATCTCCAATGTGGGAGCTTAGCTGTGTTTAGACCAACTCAGTTTCAAATTCCATCTCTGCCACTTGCTGGCCTGATGACTTTGACTGACTCATTGCCAGGCCTGTGGATGGGGGGGCGGGGGGTGCAACCCCTTAAATCCGTCTGTGCCCAGAACAAAACAGGCCTTCAACAAAGGTCACATTCTTCCCTTCTTTTCTGCTCTGCTCTTCCCCCAGACCCCCTGATTATTATTATTATTATTATTTTTCTGGCTTTAAGATAGTATCAGGATGGAAGAAAATGGGAAAGTCAGATGTCTATCCAGGGAGATCGATGGGGGGATGGGGGGACGAGTGAGGTGTGGGAGGTAGAAGGAAGGTCATTGTGGAATCATAACTTAAGAAATCACCTCCCCTTCCTCCCCCCTCCCAAGTTAAGAGTTGCTATTTCATGCCTGATTCAAGTCGAACTTCCCCCAAGGAAAGGCTGTGACCTCTGACCCCTGTAACCTGCATTTACCACATTCAAAAGCCCCTACTAGCCCCAGAGAGCTGACCTGAGCTGGGACCAAGGCACCAGGGCCAGGAGGGCTATAAACAAACTGGGCTCCTTGGGCTTAGGAATCCTGAGCGAAAAAACAGAAGGGACTTGAGAAGTGGGGCGGCCCTGGCCTGTGGCCAGAGGGGGTGGGGAGGGGCAAGAGGGCAAGGTCTAGAAGGTGAATTAGGAGAGAAGCAGGCAACAGATCCCTCCCCCAAATAAGAAGCTATTTCCTCCCCCTGAACCTCAGTTTTCTCACCTGTGAAATGGAGCTAAAATACTTTCCTAGGAGAATTTTGTGAGGATTAAGTGACAGAAGAGGTGGGTCAAAGAGCTTCTAAGGGTCTGGCCCAACAATGCTAGAGGGGATATATGAAAATTTGTGATAAAGCTAGGGGTGGCAAAAGTGCAAATATTTAAACAGTTGACCCTCAGTTGTTAGTGGGTCAATTAATCTTTGTTGAGCACTAACTAAACGCCAGGCACTGGGCCCAAAACAGGGAACAATGTGGATTCATCCCTGCCCTCCAAGGTCTCCCCCAGACAGGCACCCCAACCCCCATTCAGTGTGCGAGTTGCCCTGGGGGCTGAGGGCACCACAGGTGTGTGAATTTCAGGCTTTGGGGTCTATGATGCAGAATGAATTTGTCTTTATTTTTTCAAGCTCACATTTCCTGTGCATCTTTCCAGCATCATTCTGGTCTCTGCTCCCAGCCACGACCACTGCCCACCCCAAACCTGCCTTTGGTGTGATCACATCTCTTGGCTCAGAGTAATTCTTCTCTTGATGAGAGGGCAGAAGCTAAGAGAAGAGAAATGGCCTTTCCCAGCTCTCCCATCAGGGAGCCTCAGTCTTCTCATCTGTAAAGTAGGGCTAATGACACCCACCTCACAAGGTCAGAAAAAGCCACATGCCGTGCCTGGCACATAGTAGGTGCTCAGAGCAGGATCCCTAAGCGCACTGCTTTCTGGCTGCATACAGGAGCCAGGCCTCCCTCTGGCCAGGCCTGGTCTTTGAAGCTTCCTACAGCTACTTATTATGGCAATTAATTACCCGGGGACAATGGAGCAGGGGCCCTGCCCTCTGCTCCAGCCTTCAAGTGGCAGGGGGTGGGAGAAGGGAGGTTAAGGGCTGCCTGTTTGTTTATGGGCACAGGAAGATTTATTGGTTTCACACTCCAGCCTATTCTGAAATCAAAGAACATTTCCGGGGGGGTGGGGGGTGGAAGCTGGGCGCTGGGAGAGTTGCTTTATTTATTTATTGTACACTGATTGAGTGCACCCTGGTCTTTGCCACACCAGTGTCCTCAGAGGTCTGCCCTGGGGCTAGATGGCAGGGTAGGTGCTGGGAGGGGGACAAGCAAGCAGCTTCTGTTGGAAGGCCTAGGAGGAGAAGGGGCTTCAGTTTTCCAAAGCCTGAGGTGAGCACTTTCGAAGGATAAGAAGATGAGGCTCAGCCTTGGCAAGTCACTCATCATCTCTGGTCTCTGGTGATCCCATCTTCAAAACGGTAGTAAAGATGATTGTGCCCCAGCATCCTTGATGGATGCCTAAGTAATGCACCTTCTTGTGATCTAAGTAGGAAACTTTATGAAGTACTGGAGTTCCCACTTGCTCCTTTGTACTTTCTTTAGTTTGCTCATTGATTCATTCATTCAGTCAGTCAGTCAGTCAGTCACTCATCCTGTGAATGAACCCACAGCTTTAAGTCAGACTTCTGCTTGGAATTAGAAAAGAGAAAGCTGGTTTCTTGCATCCAAAAACCATTTTATAGTTCTTTCTATCGAAAGAATCACACGCTTATGGTGAAAAAACTTCAGACACGGAAAGAACAGAGGAAGTAAAAAGTTTGTCATCCTCTGCTGCCTACTCCCGCAGAGATAAATGTTATGAATATTTCTAGCGGGTACTTTTGCAGAGAAATGTGTGCATCGAATCCTATTTTTATTTTGACAAGTGAGATTGTGCAGCACACACTGTTCTAGATTTAATCAGCTCATATTGTGTCAAGGACATCATTTTCTGGAGGCACCTACAAAAGGCTGCTTCCGCCCTGACACCTGCCAGCGCTGGGTTTTATCTATTATTTTTGTCACCCTCAATCTGATGGGTGATAACTAAGCACCTGCCCTGGGTTCACTCTCACCTGTTAACTCAGGGGAACGATCGTTGTTCCCATTTTACAGATGATAAGACTAGAGGCCAGAGAAGTAGACTCATTCATTCAGGTCTCCTGCTAAAAAGTAACCAAGCTGGAATTTGAATTTGAATTTTTTGACCTTAAGTCCTCTGGAATATTCAGGGCCATGCAGAGAAAGCGGTTCCAACCTGAGTTCAGAGGATGAACTCCAGATAAGAATATAATGCAGCCTGTTCTGAGTAGTGCTGTTGTGTTCCCCCATAGGCCAGGAGCAATTGGGACATTAGCATATCTTGAAGTTCAGGCCAGCTGCTACCAGATGCTCCCATCTGAAGGAGCTTGCTAGTCCCAAGGCCTCCCCTTTTCCCTCCCAGTGAGAGACAGAGAGAAGGGGAGGCTTAGAAAGCCCCCACCTTACCCACTGGCATTAAGAAAATGAGAACCCAGGGCTGTAATTCCCTTTTGCAGATCTTAAAACTCACAAGTCCCCCAGATCCTTGTATTAAGATTGGGATTTAGGCCAGCAAGGTGGCTATGCCTATAATCCTAGCAATGTGGGAGGCCAAGGCAGGTGGATCACCTAAGCTCAAGAGTTGGAGACCAGCCTGAACAAGAGCGAGACCCCATCTCTACTAAAAATAGAAAAAAACTAGCCTGGCATTGTGGCAGGTGCCTGTAGTCCCAGCTATTAAGGAGGCTAAGGCAAGAGGATCTTTTGAGTACAAGAATTTGAGGTTGCTGTGAGCTATGACACCATAGCACTCTACCCAGGGCAACAAAACGAGACTGTGTTTTAAAAAAAAAAAAAAAAAGACTGGGATTTGGAGCTGACAGAAGCTTCTCCTGCAGACTCTCCACAGATGTCAGCTCTGGAAGCATCTAGCCTGACCCTCTCACTCTCACAGATGGAGGGGCAGAGGCCCCAGAAAGGTTAAGTGACTTGCCCAAGGTCACACAGCTAATTCGTGGCGGAGCTGGGACAGATTCCATCTTGCTGGAAAGATGATCTTGTTCCTCCAAGGCAGTGGTGACCTCTCTCCCAGCCCCCTCACAGCCTATGGCCACATCTGGGTTTTTCCTTTCCAACTGTTGAAAGTCTTCCAAACACAGAGGAGGCCAGGAGGCAGAACAAATGGGGAGCTGGTGACCTGGAAAGGGAAGACCCAGCCCGGGGCGGGGGGACCAGAAGGGGAGGAGCTGCTGCGTGGACACCCAGTTACCGAGTTCCCACAACCCTCTCAACTGGCCAGTACTTTGCAATTTGCAGAGCTCACATCCCTCTATGAAGTAGCCTTGTCACCCCTATTTTACACATGGGGAAACTGAGGCTCAAAGGATGACATCAGTTGCTCAGAGCCACATGGTAGGTGATGGATGGCAGATCTGGGGTAAGAAGGGGGTGGATTTGAGACCATGTAGCTCTTTCTTTCCATTTTTTAGGTAAGGAAGGTGAGGCTCGAGGAGGAGAGGCCAGGTGGTCCCTGTTCTAGGACCTGTTTCCCTAGGCATATGCTAAACCCCTAGAAGTGTGAGCGTGAACCCCAGATCCCTGGGAAAACAGGATAATTTGTTATTTTTGCCAGGAAACATGCTTTTTTGGTGGAGTCCAGCAGAAATGCTATGCTTTGGTCCCAGCGATTCTAAACATGGCCGTGCGGAGTAGTGGCTGAGCTTCTAGGTTCTGGAGTTAGCTAGACCCGACTGAGTTCCAGTCCTGACTCTGCTGTGTGTCCTTATGAAAATGACCTCATCTTTCTGCGCCTCAGTTTCCTCAGGCACAACATGGAGCTCCATTGTAGGGTGGTTAGATGGCACATGAGTGCACACAGCTTAGGAGAGAGCTTGGTCACAGTGCTCAATGAATGTTAGCATCTTCGACAGCTGGAGTGCAGTGGCATCACAGCTCACTGCAACCTCCAACTCCTGGACTTAAGCAATCCTCCTGCCTCAGCCTCCTGAATAGCTGGGAACACAGCCATGTGCCATCACGCCCAGTTAGTGTTTTCTCTTTTTAGTAGACAGGGGATCTCACTCTTGCTCAGTCTGATCTTGAACTCCCAAGTTCAAGGGATCCTCCTGCCTTGCCTTCCAGTGTTGGGATGACAGGCATGAGCCACCCCACCCACTCCTTATTATTTTTATTATAAGGGCTGACTGAGAGAGGTTGAGAGTGTCTCAGCTCTCAACCTCAGTGGCCTTGACAACACACCCATGACCCTTGTCCTTCCCTGGTCTCTGGTCAACCATGGAAGGGGAGGACTGAGGTGGGCTTGTGCCTGGAGCTAGGCAGGTGCACCATAAGCAGGCAGGGGTGTCATCTCAGCTGCAGAAATGGTGATGTTTCCTGTAGGAGGAAGGGAGAAAAGGGAGCTCATTTGCAGCTGCTTTCTCCAAGGCTGTGCCACTCCAACTCATCCTGTTTCAAAACAATTATTTAATTTGGAGGAGAAAAAAATAGTTCTGCAGTCCAAGGGTGAAGGCCAACGCCAAACCTCTGGTCTCTCCCTACTCCGCCACACACAGTAGCCTGGCTGTGGTCTGGGGGAGGCCCTGAGCTTGCTCCAGCCTGTGGGGGCCTGATGGGTTCTCAAAAAAGGTTGTTAGGTAAGGAGGTGGCATACTCTCTGCCGCAAGCCCCCAAAGGACTTGTGAACACACCTGCAAGTGCCCCAGTCTCCCTAAGGGCTGCCTGGTAACATCCTCGGAGGTACCAGGGGGGCTCAATCTGCATAAAGGCAGGGCCAGCCAGTGTCAGCAGGAAGAGATGTTGGGGTGGGGGTAAGGGATTGGTGGGGCTTGGAGAGTGAAGGGGGAGGGTGACGTCTGGCCGATCACGGAGTCCAGACAACACCCCATTCCCTGGCAAAGTCCTTGGGCTTCAACCCTTCACCCAGGTGGTGTATGGCAGAGTTCCACCCAAAGACAGACTTTCAGAGTCAATTATTTGAAACTGAGGAAGGCAAAGCCTCACAGGTCTCTCAGCATTCTCAGAGCAAACAAACTTTTGGCAAGTTCAGAGAAAAGGAAGCAGGATTGAATTTCTCCTCTGCCTCACCTGGGGGAAAATTCAGACTGCTTGGTGGCGGGGGCGTCAGGGAACTTGGCTGCACGGTAGGCCAAGGGGGTGAAGGTCTTTGGGGGTCATTGAGAAAGGTCCCTGAGACATGCTACAGCTTCCCCATAGCAGCTAATTCTAGAGCTTAGGACTCCCAAGGTTGGGTAGTTCCTCCTTTGGTCTGACTTCAGTTCTTCCTGCTGCTGATCAAAAGATCTGGCTCACCAGCTGAGCTGAGGCATCAGGTTCAAGTCCTGACCCTCCACAGCCAGCTGTATGTGCTGTCAGATAAGCTGCTTTGCTTCTTTATGTTTTTCCCCATCTTTAAAATGGAGAAGAATACTAATATACACTTGAGACGTTCTTAATCAGGTGTAAAATCCTATAGAAAGGAAAGGGGTGGGGAGAAGTCTGTTCGGTGGCTAGGCTTGGCTTACCTCCTTTAGAGAGTCACAGAGGAAGGAGGAAGTGTGAGTTTGCACACATTCCTGACTTTGCAGTTGCCCCATAAAAAGGGTCCTTCCTCCAAGAAGCCAGAGCCTCATATGATAGTGGAAGGGAAGGAGGACAAATCTCAGCAGATGGACTCTGAAGGGTGCAGGGGGGAGGCGGGGGGGGGGGGAACTGAGATGAGACATAAGGAAACACACACCTGTTAGTCTCTGTGAGTCATGAGCGCCTAAGAGTGCATCTAAGAGGGGGAAAGATGAGTTTGGGAGTGGAGATTTGAGGACCATTGGAGAGAACTCTATGAACACAGTAGAGGCAAGGGAATGGGGTAAATGCCCACCTCCCCGGTTTACTCGCTGGAGCTCTGATGCACCTGTCCACTTTGGCCGGGATCTCTGCCTCCGCACCCATCTAACCAGCACTAGAAGTTAGGGAAGGCCCCATCGTGGCTCTTCTCTTCCCCCAGCTATGGCCGGTGGGACATGTGACCTCTCTCCAGCTCCATGACCCCACCCACCCCCAACCAGTTCCCAGACTCATGGTGCCTCTGAAACCAAACAGAAAATGGAAAAGTTCTGAGAAAACACAGGAGTCCTGGAGCAGTGGTTCTCAGCCCTAGGCACACATGAAATTCACTGGAGGGAGCTTTCAAAATCCCAGCACCCAAGCTGAGCACTAGACTAATTGAATCAAAAAGAGGTGGAAGGGCAGTGGTGCTTTTTTTTTTTTTTTTTTTTTTTTTAAGCTCCCTGGGTAATTCTGCTGAGCAGAGCAGGCTGAGAACCTCTGACCCAGAGTCAGAGCCACATAGATGCCTGGGCCGCACCCTCTGAGCTTCCCTGTCCTCGCCTGCACAAAACAGGCACCATCGGAATCATCTCACAGAGCTGTAGGGTGAACTAGAAGGGAAACCAGAGAGAGAAAGTGGCCCCGAGTAGGTGCTCATTAAACGCTTGTTAAAAATAAGCACGGCTCCCATTTTCGGAGCCTCTACCTGGTGCCAGGTACTTTGCATACATTTACATAAACTTTGCTCTGGACCCAATGATTCCTGGGATTGGCACATCTTTTCCCAAGAGGAGGGCTGCCTTTGTCCTGGTTTTGGGCAGGCAGGTGTGTCTGGAAGCCCTGGAGCAGGACCCTGGCTGGTTCTTGTTTGGACACATCTTAGGTAACCTTCAGTAAACAGTGACTCAGCCGCCTTGGCCAGGGCGGGCTTCCTCAAGTTTCTCCCTGCAACATGTCAGGGCCCCCAAGGATGTGGTAAGCACCTGTGTCAGTTTTCCTCAGGGGCCCTTGGGAGGAATTGGGGGTCCAGGGACCCGGGTCTACTCCTTTCCTTTCACTTCCCCACACACTTGCTTTGCCTGAGTGTTCATCAGAGAATCTAAGTGACCAGTCCAGTGACACCAGGACTCAAACCCCCATCTCAGTCTCAAAAGCCATATCCTGCTGACATATCTGGTGCCATATCTGGTGGCATGTGGAAAGGGAGGACCAGAAAGAACCCAGGGCATCTTTAGGGCTCCAGAGCTAGAATCTCAAGCTAGTGGCCTTAGTATTTAACAAAAATAGGGGTCATCCTGGTGGCACCCTCAGCAGGTCTCATTTTGTTCCCTCGCTGATATGCCCCCAAAGTGTCTGGGGGTCTTGTTTCCCTTGATGCTAGACAGGGGGTTTGGGGACCCAGTCCCAGCTCTCTCACCTGCTGTGTGACCTCTAGCAAGCCACATTCTCTGTCTGAGCTGTTTTCTCAGAGGCGTTGGAAGATGACACGAGGGATTCTGACCCTAACTGGGAAGCAGGTGCCTGCCCCAGACCTGAGTTCAACCCAACCCTCTGCTGCTTGGAAGCTTTGAGATGTGGACAGCAGCTTAGCTGCTCTTTATCTGCAGAATGAACAGTAGTTGCTGCAATGTCATTGCAACATTACTGCAATGGTTAAATGAGCTAATATTCGAAAAGCCCTTGACAGTGCCTTGTATATGGGAAGGCTTCCTCTGAGCTCCAATTATCGCTGATAAGGATTTCTCTGCATTTCAGAGCCCTCGCCTATAAAATAGGACCTACCTCACAGAACCATTGCAAGGATTAAATGCAGTAATAAATGTCTATAGCTCGGTGCCCTGCATAGGATTCCAGTTACTATAAAATCATTTATTTGCACGGGTGCGGCTGAGTCTCCTAGTTCCAACCCCCACAGTGAGATAAGGGCAGTAAAAACAAGGAGAGGGGCAGTGTGGGATGAAAAGGCAGTGGCTTTTGGTTGCCCTGGTCAGTATGCCAAAGATAATCTGTTCCACACACCCCTGCCCAGGCCCCAGGGACCCGCCTGTGCCCCTCCCTGCCCTCTTGGCTCCTGGCTGTGGCCACACCAGTTCCCAGCCTGTGCCTTGTTCTCTAGCAAGCAACCCCCACCCTTGCTTCCCCTGGGGCCAGAGCTCTCAACCCCTAATTCATGAAACCTGTTGACTTGAGGCCCAAACCTGCAGCCCCCGGGGATCCATCTGTCCGTCTGTCCATCCGCTGCCACTCAGGAAACCTTGACGGTCTGGCTCCAAGTCTTGGGGAGTAGGTGCCAGCTGGCCAGCAGGCCTGCAGGCCATGCAGACAACAGCCCAGCCCGGGGTGACACCCTCCACCTGGCTCCATCAGGCACCACTTAAGAGGATGTACCCTTATATGCGGATGGTGGGGGCAGGGCTGGAGACGCCTTCAGAAATGGAAATGAAACCCATTTGTTTATAATTTACTCCCTGACACTTAACGGGAAACTGATGGGACCAATAAAGGGCTCAGGACTCACCCAACTCCTACCTCAAAAGTACTGGAGCCCCTCCAGTTCTCTGGAGGCACATGCATCTCAGAGTGGAGCCAACCTCGGTGCCCCCCACCCCACGCCTCCCACCCTCCTAAATTAAACTTTTGAAAGACCTCTCACCGTTCCCAAGAGCAGTCAGGGGCTGCCAGCCTTTCCAAGCTATGGGGCAGGAAGGCAGCGGGTCCTGCTTTCAAGGTAGAGAGGCCCAGGAAGTGATTTGGGAAAGAACTAGAATATTCTGGACACAAGGTAGCAAAGGGAGGGGCCCGGTGATGGGGGAGAAATTCAGTTTTCAATTTTCCTCAACAGAAAAATGAGTGCGTGGGAGACAGAATAATTTTCCAGCATGCAGGCCATAAGTGAAACCTCCTTGAGACATTGTGAGCTATTAAAGAGGAGGAAAGAAAAGAAATCGTAAAGTCAGTTTGCCTTCAGCAGAACAGCACAATGCTCTCTTATTTCCAGGGGAATCTAATTAGAGGCCAGGCAGTCGACACTGGGAGGGGAGGAGAGCCCAGTTTGGGGTCCCAGGGGGAGGAGGGTGTGAGGGTGATGGTCAGGCCTCTGGAGGGTGACCTCGGAGAGACACTTTCCCTCCCAGCACCTCACAGGACTCAGCAGGTCTGGATTCGAATCCTGCAACTTGGATCTGTCTTTGGGTTGGTGGCTTAACACACACCTTCCTTTTAAAATCGGGATAATATTCCTTGTTGGGATGGTTGTCAGGGTGACATGAGGGAAGGTATGAGCAGAGCTTGGCATACACTGAGTGCTCACTCGATGAGCGTTTGTTTCTTTCCTTCCTTAGGCACCAAGGCGACCAGGCCGACCTCCAACACTAATAGCTTCTTCATCCCAGGCACCCTTGGCAGCTCCCTCACTTCCAGAACCTCCTTTCACCATCTTACCCTCTTTCACCACTCACTGCCCCTCCGAATCCAGACACCCCTTCCCTCCTGGCCTTACAGGTCTAGCTCAGCATCTGAGGCTGCCAAGCCGTCTTCCTGCCTCCCCAACTCTTACAGGACATGTAAGATTCTCGTAATGGAAGATCAACTCCTTTGTTCAGAAATACAGGTCAAAAATAGTGTCTTTGGAATTGTAAGCACACTTAGATGTGTACCTGCACCCCCTCCGTACCCCAGCAGAACCCCCGGCTGGCAGGAGATGTGTGTCCCTGCATTGCAAATTCACAAAGCACAGAATCTAGCACCTGCTCAAAATAGCATCTGCGTCCCCTCCCACCAAGTGCAGGCCCTGGGTACAGAGGAAGGATCTTCCAAGCAGCCCGGATCAGGGCTATTTGGAGCAAGCACAGTGTGGTATTGGGGGTGTATCGGGGGGAAGATAACAAAGTTAGAAGCAGCAGCAGCATGTGCTGTTTGAACAATTTCCAAGGTATTCTCACCTCCCTTTCCTGGGGCAAGGGACAAGGAGTGGCAAAGGGTATGTAGCATGGGTTCTGACTCCCAAGGGACCTGATTGACATCCTGACACAGCCACATATAGTTATGTGACCTTGGGTAAGTCACTGCCCCTCTCTGAGTCTCTTACCTGGAGCTGGCTTAATATCACTGTCTACTAGCTCTGAGTGCTTGGGATGACACCAATCAGGCACACAAAGCTTTGTACCTGGCACCAGGCAAGAGCTTCAGAGATGCCCATTATCCCTGTCTTATCCCCATGGAGAAGACCCCTTGTTCTTTTTTTTTTAATTATTATTATTGTTAAATCATAGCTGTGTACATTAGTGCAATCAAGGGGTACAATGTGCTTGTTTCATATACAATCTGAATTATTCTCATCAAACTGATCAACATAGCCTTCGTGGCATTTTCTTAGTTATTGTATGTAGACATTTGTATTCTGCATTTAGTAAGTTTCGCCTGTACCCATTCTAAGATGCACAGTAGGTGTGGCCCCACCCATTACCCTCCCTCCACCATAACCTCCCCCCACCCTTCCCCTTACTTGGCCCTTTCCCCATATTCTTGTGCTATAGTTGGGTTATAGTCTTCATGTGAAAACTATAAATTAGCTTCATAGCAGGGCTGAGTACATTGGATACTTTTTCTTCCACTCCTGAGATACTTTGCTAATAAGAATATGTTCCAGCTCCATCCACATAAACATCAAAGAGGTAAAGTCTCCATCTTTCTTTAAGGCTGCATAATATTCCATGGTATACATGTACCACAATTTGCTAGTCCATTCGTGAAGACCCCTTGTTCTTCACAACTGGGAAGCCCAACCACTCACCTTCCTTAACTGAACACATCTTGTCCACCCCTGCTTATCTGGAAGCATGATCTTTGCCCTTGGAAACCAGTGTGCTTTCACACTGTACCACCACTCTGCTATTTTAATGTAACCTATGGCTGGCCACATTTGGGGAAAAATAATTATTTATTTTATCAAAATTCAGTAAACCGGGCTCAGAGGTATAATGGCCCTAGGGTGCGAGTAACAGATTTTATTTTTATTGATCAAAAAAATTTTTTTTTATCACAAACACATCAAACTAGAAAAGGCGTAAGCAGCAGGATCAAATTGGATTTTAACACCTTTAAAATGACGTGGCTCCCTCTAGCAACCCATGCCCAAGACTCTTTGTAGTGAGATGCTCAAAGTCAGGTGGGTGAAGGAGTTCACGGGCAGTGGAGGTCGTTTTGCAGTCATCACTGAGATGCCACATTTGCATTTGGAGAGCTCCTGAGTGGATCAAACATCTGGATGCAGGTGGGGGAATTCAATGGAGTACCTGTTTGCTGGTTCTCTTGGCAATGTTCAGCTGGCTAGCTACAGCTTTCAGCGTAGGGTCATGTATTTGGTGTTGCACAAATACATCTCTGAGGAAATTGTTGTGCAGGATGAGTCCCACATACTCACCAACAATCAAGTTAGCTTGAAGAGCAAACTACAGTAGACAGTTTGGAACATTGCAAGTTATCACACAAATCTGGGTATATAGGAGAGGTGATTCATTCATTCATTTGTTCATTCATTCATTCAACAAATGTGTGCTGAGCACACACCATGGGCCAGGCTCTCTTTTGGGCATCGAAGATAGAGCAGATAAAAATCCCCATCCTCATGGAGAAGAAACACAGTACCTCCAAATAATGCAAGCTGGGAGGCTGAAAGATGGTTCTGGAGGGAGCAGGTGTCAGGCATGGGCCCTGACTTCAGCCTTTTAAAAGTCACTGTCCTGATACTGTGGCAGCTCTTTGTCCTTGCAGATACCAGTGATGCACCTGATTGCTAAACACCAAGAGAAGGATGGTGGGGAAAGGGAAAAACACATAGACAAAGAGCCAGAGTGGAGAGAAGGGGTGAAAGGAGGGGAGTCCACAGATCAGAGCAGGTGCGAGGCAGGGTGGGCCTCTGGGAGGGGCTTTAGGCTTCCCAGGCTGTGATCTGTCAAGAAGCTCATGACACAGCCACCAGGGCAAGTTGGAGAAGCAGGCACAGAGAGGGAAATTCACCCTCCAAGCTTGCACCCCCAGCTGGGGTCACCTTGGCCTGAAGCCCCCACCTCATGGGGAAAAGGTCCAGGGCTTTGGAGCCCTGAAGGGCTGAGGGCTTGGCCTCCCTCTCTGTCCCTCTATTTCCATTCTGATAGTAGGTGGGAAGAGCTGTATGTTTCCCCCTGGGCTCTGGCTCCCGGCTCCTAGAGCCACATGGTTTTGTTTGTTTGCTGATGCTGATCTGCAGAATGGTGGTTCTCAACACGTGGCCCCCCACGCAGCAGTAGCAGCACCTGGAAATAAGTAGGAAAGGGGACTTCTCAGGCTCCATCCGCCAAATCGGATTCTCCCCAGTGGGGCCCAGCAAGCTCTTCAGGTGATTCTCACGCCGCTAAAGCTAGCAGCTGCTCTGGAGGATGCTGGGGAGGCCTTGCAGAACATGCATTCATGGGCTTTGGTGTCTGACCCACCTGGGTTTGAAGGGAGACTTTGCCACCCAGCACCCGAGCAAGTGTCCACATCTTTCTGAGCACTTCTCACTGCCCCCCTAAGATGATTGTGAGGAGTCTGTGATGCGTGTTGACTTCTTGGCATGTAGCGGTCCCTCAATGAATTGTCACCCTCTTTGCTCTATGACCGCATAACCTGACAAGTGTGTACCTGAAGAAAGCTGAAAATGTCCAATAGGTATGCGTTGACCAATTACCTTTGAAAAATCAACCTCATCAGCTCTGAGAGCAACAGAATCACAGCATGTTGGACTCGTAGAATATTAAGATGTTAGAGCCAAAAAGAGACTACTGAGCTCTGCTCCACTTTTATAGGTGAAGGAGCAGAGCCTCAGAGGGGCCATCCACCTGGCCCGGGTGACATAGCATGTCAAGGCCCTCTCCTCCGCTGCCCTCCTTCTGACCACACCCCACCTTCCATCCGGCCCTTGGAGTTACTTTGCAGAGACTCACAGCCAGACAGCCCCAGCAGAGCCCCTCCATGCTGTTGGCAAATAGCTTCCGAAGCCAGAGGTCATGCCAGCCCGTTTTTCTGCTGCAGTTTCATGGCTAGCCCAGAACTTGGCCCGTGCCCGTGTTCAACACCGAAGTGTTATGTGGATAAATTAGAATCTTGAAGGTGTGGCCATCATTTCAAGTCCTTTTACTTTTCCCCTTGGAGGCTTCTCCAGGGCAGGAGCCTGGGCAGGGGGAGAGGCCTCGGGCACAGGGGCACTGCCCGGCCAGAGGCAGGTGATGGTCCTCACTCGGCCTCTGTTCTGCTCGCCAGCATCCCAGTGCTGGGACCTGGTTCCAAGCCGGGGTCTGCTCAGGACCGTTTTCCCGGGCTGGGGCATCTGCCTGACATGATACGTAACAGTAATTAAGAAATAAGCCGCCTCGCCCAGCTTCACAGCAATCATTTGGCTAAGTAACTACCATGGTCCAGTGCCTCAAAAATCACCATTAGAGTACGCTCCTTATGGCCATAAAATTTCTCGTTTTCTGCCTTTCACCAGCCTCCCCCTGCAATCTTCGCCTTGCTTTATTTATACATTCGTCCTCAAACAATGGCAATAAACTCTTTCCCAGAGTGTTGCAAATCAGAAATTTGTCCACATTTTTCCACCACCTTCCACTGTGGACCTGCTCTGCCTGGGAACGGCCGGGCCAGGCCAGCTGGAGAGGGCCGGGCTGCAGTAGATTGATGGGGGCACGACAGGATGGGGTTGCTGGGGAGAGAGAGTGGGGAGGGGGCAGCAGGAGAATGAGCTGTGAAAGGCCTCTCGCTGCCCAGCGACCAACCCAGTGACCAGACCAGCGACCAACCCAGTGACCAGACCAGCCGGAGACACCAGGGCCCAGGACTGGCTGGGGGAGGGAAAGGGAGGGGAAGAGTAAAGCGTGGAGGGGAGGGAAGGGGAAGGATAAGCCTTTGCCACCCCAGGCTTGGGAGCTACTGGGAAGCAGAGCTGGCCCCAGGCTGAGTGGGAGGGCGATGAAATCAGTCGTTCCCCTCCCCCACACAAAGCAGATGGTCTCAGGGTGTCCTGCGGCCCATACTGCACACCCAACTTAGAATTCTAGACCCTTCTGGAACTCCCCACCACTCCCATCACTCAGTGTGCCTTTCTCCCACACCAGGCATTTATTGAAAGCCAGCCCAGCTGCGTGCCAGGTACTGTACTAGGCTCTGCAGGTGAAGTAATGAATACATCAGAGATAGTCCAGGCCCCCTTCTCAGGATTGCTCTTCCAGGAGGACCTTTTGGTTTTAGGGACAGGAAAATGGGGCTCAAAGAGGGGTTTAGACTCACCAAAGATCCCACAACAAGTCAGCAGGAAAGTTAGGAACAAACTCCAAGGTTCCAAACTGGAGCCCTTGGTCTTTGTAACCAGCCCACGGGCTCCCTGGGGACCCTCCACTGAGCAAAACAATCATCATGCCACTTGAATGGAGTGCTGGTTGCCGGTAGCTGATGTGGGGGCACTTTTGGGTGCCTGTTTACAATTTAAAGCTGGAGGCAGCAATAGGTGGAGACATAATCAAGTTGAGGGCTTTGGAGTTGGTGTCTCCAGAGCGTGAAGTCTGTCCTGATAGGTGGGCTTCTCTGGGAAAAGGGGAGGCATGGCCTCCATTAAAGCAACTTGCCTCAGTGGTAGGGAAGGTCCAGCTCGCATCTGCACAGATTCTGCTTGACTTTCTCATCTGTGCTGGAGGATCAGCCGGCAGTGTGCCCATCTTTCAGGGTGTGGTCTTTTGCGATGGTGGCAAGATTCTGAGACATTCTTTTGTTTCTGCGTGGTGGACATTTGTTGCTGGGGCTGTTTCAGCGCTGGCTGTGAGGCAGCCACTGGGTGCTTAGTAAGTACCTGCTGGGGCACACCTGTCTCTGTGCACCTTGATGGGAAACAGAACATCAGATTTCAGAGTTTCCTGGGAGGCCTATTTCAAGAAAGATAGGAGTGGGGATGGAAGGAAAGCTGGATGGATGGAAATAAGTGTGAAAAGAAACACGCACAGAGGCCTGGGAGAGAAGCCATGACTTCGAGGGAACTTAAGTTCTGTTGCTGTGTCTGTGACGCCTAAGACCCCCAGGTTTAATTTTTTTTTTTTTTTTTTTTTTTGAGACAAAGTCTCATTTTGTCACCCATGGTAGAGTGCCGTGGCATTGTAGCTCATAGCAACCTCAAACTTTTGGGCTCAAGCAATTCTCTTGCTTCAGCCTCCCCAGTAGCTGGGATTACAGGCACCTGCCACAACACCCGGCTATTTTTAGAGACAGGGTCTCACTCTTTCTCAGGCTGGTCTCGAACTCCTGACCTCAGGCAATCCATCTGCCTCCCCCTCTCTGGGTGCTGGAGTTACAGGCATGAGCCACTACGCCCGGCCTTCCTAGGTTCTTTATTTAATTGATGGCTGCAGTTCCTATGAAAGACTGTTACTAAGAGCATTCTAGAATGATAGGAGCTAAAGAGCTGTTCCTAGTCACTCTGCCCTGGGGTGACTCTTAAGAAATATAGTTTCCATCCTCAAGAAACTCCTAGTCTTAATGTGAACCCACAATGTCTATTCTGGGATATTCTCAGCTTGATGAAGAGACAGTTCCCACACTTAAGAAGTTCAAATAAACCTCTTACCACTGGATTATAAGGTGTATTTGGTAATCAGACATACCCATTAAAAGCTAATTACTGCTTTCCAGCAGGAATCTATTCCAAGGGCGGGGGGTGACACAGACAGCAAACACCACAGGGATTCAAGGAGAATTCTCTAGGTGTGGCAGTCACGGAGGGCTTCTTGGACTAGGTGGACTTCAAGTCTGGATTGGGAGGATGGGGCAGTTAGACAGTAAGGACTAATATGCGGGCATCGTCCCAGGCCACAAGCTGATATGAAGGCCTGGAAGTGGCCCTGCAGGGCAGCCCATGTGTGAGCCAGTGCAGGGGTACCTGGAATCTCAGCCTCACAAGTGTCACCTCTATGGTTCAAAGGACACTGCTGGGGTCAGCCGCCTGGGCTTAGCTGTCTGTCACTCTACCATTGAGTTACTTAGCCCCTTGGAGCCTCAGTTTCCTTACCTGTACAATGGGGCTAATACTTACCTCCTCAGGTTATAGAGGTGATGTGAGTTACTGTAGGAAAGGCTTATATTACGGTCAAAATACACCAGCAGCTATGTTTTTTAATGTGTATTCTCTGGCGGCCTCCATGTCCAGCCCTGCTGGAAGAGCCTGCCTGTGATCACAGAGCCCAGTCGTCAGGCCACAGAGAGCCCCAGATTTAAGCCCTTTCTCATAGCTGAGCCCAGAGGCAGGGAGCTAGATGGTGGAGGGAGGTAATGTCCAGAAGTCCCAAAGCTGTTTCCCTCTCTACCTTCTCTGATGACCTTGCACCTGGCTGCAGCCCCTCTGCCTCCCAGCACTCCAACACTGAGATGGGGGACTGATGAGGAGAAGCAGGGTCCCAACAGGCTTGGCTTCTCAGGCATATGGTCCCTTCACAGTCATCTGTGGGGCATGGGTAGGTGGGTCAGACTGCCTCTCTCCCACTATGCAGGGCAGCTTCATCTGGCCACCAGGTCCCCAGCTGCTGCTGTTTCTCCTCCACTGACTTTGAGGCCTCTCCCCAGGCCTCCCCTGCCCCAGCTTCCTGAGGGTCTGTCTCCCTCTGTGGCCCCTTTGTTTCTGCCAACGCTTATGTCCAGCAGAGTCCCTTACCTGAGACCACCCTGCCGTCTCCTCTCTGTAGGTACCATTTGCATCTAGGATAGATGCCCTGGGGGAGGGATGGGGTGGGAGGGTCTGTGAGCATAGCTGGGTTTGTGCAAAGCCTCTCCTGTAGGTCAGTAGAGAAGGGATGAGGAAGAAGAGTTCATTCATTCAATCATTTGTTCATTCCTTCATTCGTGCATTTATTCCTTGCCTTTGTGTTTTGTGCCAGACAAATGTGCTTGCCTCTGGGGGATCCAGAGGTAAAATAAGTCCTCAATGGGATGGGGGTGCCAATACAATAGTAGTCATGATAGGACCTAACGTTTATTGGGCACTCACTGTGTACTAGGCACTATTCTAAACTCTTGTCTTGCAGTAATTAGTTTTATCTTTGTGTATGACAACTCTATGAGGTTGGTACTGTTATTTTTCTCATTTTGCAGATGAGGAAATTAAGACCCAGATGAATTAGGGACATTTTCTAAGTTAGTATGGGGCTGGGATCACTGCATCAAGGGTACCACTGTATATGTGTCACGGTTCCTGTCCTTGGAGCTACACCCACATCCTTGGGAGCAGGCAGAATGGCAACTCTTATTCCCAGTGGATGAGTGAGGAAATGGAGACTCCAGGAGGTCAAGTGACATGCTCAAGGTCACACAGTAGGTCAAGGACTGAGCTGGGAGGGCCAGCTCCCTACCTGCTAGGCTTCTATTCTAAAGAAGAGGTGAGGATGGGTCTGGGAGTGGTGGCTAGCAGGTTGGTCATCTTGAGGTCACCTGCAGGTCTGGAAGCCTCCACTCAGGGTTCTCCTTCCTGCCCTCTTCTTTTCTGACTCCCAGCACTATCCCCATGTAGAAATAATCAGAAGAAGGCCCCAGGAGTCACTAGCTGGAGGGAGGCAGACCCAGAGCTCAAACCCAGGTGGGTCTGACCTCTCAGTCCCTGCTTCTCCCCACCCCCATGTCAGCTTTTGGTGGCTGCAGCCATGCTGTGTAGGACAGGCCAAGTCAGAGGCCCTGCAGAGCAGGCATGGACCTCTGCTCTGGGCCAGCACCACTGTCACTCTCCCTGCTCATTAAATGACTCAGCAAATGACTGAAGCAACCCAAGGAATAAGGGGAGTGGGAACTGGTGCATCATTTCACAATGGTCCTAAAGCCACAGGCAGAGTGTAAAGGGAGACTCTGAGTGGGCTCCTGTCTTGGTGGGGTAGTTCCTAATTCCAAGTGCTGGTGTAAAGGGTCCACCTTCTCTTCCCTGCTGACCCGCAGCTGCTGCCCCTTCTGAATTTCCATGTAACACAAACATGTTAAAGAGACTGCCCTGGAAGGTCCCTCACAACATTTTTCTCTTCAAGCTTTTGACTTAAGGCAAGCAAATCCTAGTTTTGAACTCTCTGTAGCCAGGAAGTCTTCCCTAAGTGCCCTTGACTCATTTGGCTCCAGCCCTCAACACCCTATCTCTTCTCTCCTACATATGACTTATGCATGATTCACAGCTCAGTGCAGAAGTAAGAGCCCTGGATTCATCATGGGAAAACGTGGCTCTGAATTCTTGCTGTGCAACTACACAGTACCACTTCTAGCCGTACTACTTCCTCCTTCCTGAATGGGTGGCTTCCCAGCAGGAATGTATAAGCAGTGCCCTCTATTGTCTAAGAGCAGTACCATGATGTGGGCACAGAGCCATGATCAGACATCACACATGGGTGTGGCACAAACTATCTACCTAAGGTTCAGAATGTTTAAAAAATGCAGCCCCTAATGGGGTTAGATGGGACTTCCTGGACAAGGAACAGTTTTGTCAAGTTTTGTGAACAAGGTGAGAGTTCTGATGCCAGCTTTCCTAAAGACACTCACTCCCCTCCCTCTACTCCTTGAGTTGGGAGAGTGAAATTGAGCCCATCAACTTGTCTCAGTCACCAAGAGACAGAAGAGGATCCAGTCGCACAGAACCTAGTTAGAGCCTCACATTGCTGGGGTCTCCCGACCCAGGAGGCCTCTCAGAGAAGCATGGGACAAGGTCACTGGCCAACGAGCCCGAGGACTGTGTTCTGTCTGGCTCTGGACCCACACACAGGGTCCGGCAGACATCAGCATAAGAGGCTGTCCCCTTTGCCAGCTGCTGGGCCTCGTGGAGGAGAGGAGCCAGGTCATCCCCAACCAGGAATCCCTTTTGAGAAGAAACAAGAAGCCCTCTCTTCCAGATCAATGCTCACCCGCCTTTGTCTTCCTCCCCAGGCGAAGAACTGGGGGTGGGAGACCAGCCCGAAATTGGCAGAGCTCCTGGCCCTGCCACTTTCTAGTGAGTGGTCCTGGATGAGTCCCTGAGACTCAAAGTTTGTTTACCTTTTCTGGGGCCACTACTCTGCCTTATAGCCTTAGACAAGGGTTGGACATAATGGACTCCCCAGATGCCCTGCGACATCAAGATGTCCTGGCTCCTCCTGGGCCAGCCTGGGAAGGGGAGAGAGGATGGGGCTGCCTGGACAGGCAGAGCTTGAGAGTTGATGGAGGTCCCATTGGTCCAGGATGGGTCCAAGGAGGCACGTGCAGCCCTTCCTCCCTGATCCTGAGCCCCTCACTCACCCTCTTCTCCAACGGCCCTGCACCCCTGCCCTGCTGCCTGGACAGGACAGGACACCTGGCTGAGGACCCTGCTCACCAGGACAGGGTGTGTGTTGGACAGAGTGGCCACACTAGAGCAGAGTGGACTGGTCAGCTCGGGTGTCCATCTAGGATCCAGCCTTCCCTCCACCCCTCTCCTCTGTGCCCCCAGAGCAGGGCTCTGTCCAATTTTACCTTGAACTCACAGGCACTGGGGACAGCGGTGGATGCCTAGGACACGTGTGAGATGAATTGAGCTGAGACAGTTTTGCTCTGCCCTGGCAATGAGAAAGCAGAGATGAGCACCCCAAACCCAGATGAAGAAGGGTGACGCCCGGAAGACTTACCCCTCCCCAGCACGGTTCTGTGTGCCCTGGGATATTAGCTCATTTCATTCCCCATTCATTCATGCCCAAGTATTCGGGCACCCATTTTGTGCCAAGCAATGGACATTCAGCAATAAACAAAAAGAGAGAACACGGCCTTATGGAGCATGCGGTGGGGGCGGAGGGTGTTGGAGACATGATGAAACAGAAGACTGAGCATGTCTGACTGTCATATGTGCTGTGTAAGAGCCCAGGGGTTCCCCATTACTATTTGTATTTTACACATTTGGGGCCCACAAAATCCAGGGAAACTGAGCCTGGAGCCTGCGCCCTCCCCTTGGCCTGGCCAGCAGCAAGGACCCCCCAGGCCAGGAGGTGTGTGGGGAGGGCGCTCCTGGCAGAGGAGCGCTGTTGTGGGAGGAGGAGGCCAGCGATCTGGGATTCTGGGAGATACGGGGAGGACAGAGGCCAGGGAGCTGGGGTGTGGGAGGAGCTCTGAGCTCAGGGAGTTTGACGATCCTGAATCTCCCAGCTTTGGTGCTTGAATGTGAGGCATGAAGAGAGAAAAGAGAATTAAGGATGCTGCTGGCTGGGGGGTGGTGTTCAGCACTGAGATGAGCACTCAGGAGGACCATGAGCAGAAGAGGTGGACAGGAGTAGGACTCTCCATGCTCTCATTGGCCCCGAGGGAGATTTAACGTGGAGTCAGTATGATGCCCTGCCCTTGCTCGGGGTCTGGCTCCCGCAGCCATGACCAAGGCCCAGTTACAGCTGAGCAGTTCTCTGGGAGGGGCAGGGAGGGCGCCTGCCACGGCCTGGGCTCCCAGGCCCCCAGCTGAGCTGTAAATGACTTTCCATTTTCCAAGACCTGCGGCCCAGGCCTGTTTGGTATTCAGGGACACCCAGCCCACACTTGCCGTCTCTCAGCTCTGCCCGAATTACTTGATTAAAACGCATATCAACTATTATGTGATTCGTTTCTCTGCCGCTGCTCCACGCCGGGGCCTATGTTAAACTGTAATAAAGTCTGGATGGGAGGCAGGTGGCGGGAGGGGGGAGCGCAGGAGCAGGGGCAGGAGGTGTCTGTGGGTTAGGGGGAGGCGGAGAGGACCCCAAACCTTAGGCCCACTGCCAGCGTCCAGTATTCGAGGCTGACACAGGGTTTGGAGATGGGGCAACTCCCTCCTGCCTTCTGTGGGATGGGTAGGGCCAGAAATTTGACCACCTTATTTCAAGGCTTTTTCTCTGGCAAAAGAGGGAGGAGGGAAAGGTGGAAGAAGAAGAAGCTACACTGGTTTTCAGGATCAGAAATGGAATTTTCTATCACCTGGGAGCTTGCTGTGGCCAAATTCATTCTTGCTTGGCTGGGAGCCCTGAGTCCTGGGTTTTCTTCCCAGACTTACCACCCCAGGACTCTACTGAATGTCTGTAAAATGGAGATAATACTGCCTGCTTGATCCTCCAAGGAGATTGGGAGAGACTATGTTGGGACAGTGAAAGGGCTTATAAACTGTAGAGTACCATGCAGAAGTGCAGGGAAGACTATTGTGGTGTGTCAGAGCTCAGAAGGAGCTTTTCAGTGGTTCCTTCTGGCTCTAGTCATTCAAGTCTTCACTGGGTACCTGCTGTGTGCCCAGCACAGCCCCTGGTGTCCAGTGTGGCCCACAGACCCATAAACAGGCAAGTTCAGTGTCTCCTGATGAGCTTTGAGAGCCCCAAGGAGGGGCACTGGAACGGCCCATAAAGCCTTGGTGGGGGATTCAGCCCTGGAGGGGAAGGCAGTTTAACCCAGCTTGCTCATTTACCGAAGCCTTGTGCAGCTGCATGGGAATCCTGTGGGGTGGCAGGGTGAGTTGGGACACATGGGCAAAGCGGATGGTGGTGGAGCCTTGTTGACATGGCCAGGGCTCCCTTGCACACCCTGCAATCTACGATGGCTTCCAAGGCTCAGGGGCTATGAAAGGAAGGTTTGCAGGGGAGACACTGAGAGCTGGCCCCAGCAACCTTCCTTCTACACCCCTGTCCTGGCCTGGGCTGGACTCTGCTCTGAGCAAAGCTTGCTCCTGCCCACCCCAAAGCTTTGACAAGCCGAATGACTCCCAGCATCCCTCCTGCCACTGTTCCTCCTGTCCTTGGGCGGCTCTGAGGCTTCTGTGAGTCACACAGCTGAATTGGTGTTTTATGCTTGTCCTGTGCCTCAGTTCATTTTATTACCCCTGTTTCCTCCATCAGACAGGGGTAATACCTCGTCCATCAGATTGGGAGCCTCCTAAAGCAGAGGCTGTTTCTCCCTCTGCTAAGGACACTAACAGAGGGGTTGTGATTGGGAGGGCGCTAAGGGAGGGGTTGTGGTTCCCCCTGGCTCTGTATGGGCCTCCCCACATCCCTAAGCGGAGATAGGATTCGGGAGCCCTCCCTGTATCCCTCTGTCTCAGGCTGTCTCCAAACCAGCACCTGGCTCCATCCCACCTCCTGGAACCAGTCCATTCCACAGCTGCTCAAAAGCAGGAAGGCAGGAGCCACAATTGGCTGGAAGCTGGTCCCCCACTGCCCACCCTGAGTCTGGCCCATTCAGTGAACACCTTCCCATGTCCACTCTCCCCTCGTCACCCCTCCTGTGCCGTGCAGCTTCCGGTGCCCGGAGGACTCAGCCCCAGCCAGCAGGGCCTCTCTGTGGCAAATTCCACCTAATCCTGTTGATTTATTTAACTCTGAGGTTAAAGGGCTCCCTGGAGTGGGGAAGGGTGCCCCAAGTGGCTAGAGGGCACAGGAAACTGAGGCAAGGGTGACATGGTGGCTTCAGGGGTCTTTGCACCTGTTCTCCTTGCCTGATTTCCCTGTGTCCCCACCCCCTCTCCTGTCATCCTATCATCATCAGCAGCAGCAGCAACAATAATAATAATGGCCCTTCATGTGCTCTTCAAGTTCCAAATGACTCCCATAGTCTATTTCATTCCCTTCTCAAAGCCATCCAGTGAGGTGGTCAAGGATGTATTATTGTCCTGATTTTTACAACTGAGAAAACCAAGGTCCAGAGAGAGGGATTGACTTAGTCAAGGCCACACAGCAAAGGAAAGACAGAGCCCAGAATCCCCAGGTTAGGGTTAGGGTTAAGGTTAAGGTTAGGGTTAAGCCAGGATTCTTGACTTGACCAGCACTTTCCCAGGGACCCCTCAAAATCCCCCTAATCTGTCCCTTCTTCTCCATCCTCTCCAGAAATGGAGCACGGGCTTACTGGCTGTGTGGCCTCTTATCAAGAGACCAAACCTCTCTAAGCCTCATGTTCCCTATTTGTGAAAGAGTCAACAGTCCCTGCTTCATAGACTTATCGGAAGTTGGCACAGAGAAGACCCTTAGAATGGGGGGTCTCTTCCCTTGTGCCAGGCCAAGGGGGTTGATGGAAACTCATTCTCAGGGGGCTGAAATCGCCAGCAGACTGCAATCCTGTTCTCTCGAGATCTGTCTGGACCTCGTGGGCAGACGACAGAGCCTTGCTCTCCCGACCCGGCATCCAAAGGGTGGTTTTGGCAATGCCCAACATCCGAGAGGGCCATTGCAAATCCCTTTAGACATCAAAGACTTGTGAGCCTGGCTTTACCTTCCTCCATCTGGGTTCTGGTCTGGTCATCTCTCTAGATACATACAGCTCCCCAAATCCCTGCTGAATAGGACTGGGAGGGATAGGGAGAAATCTGACCCAGAACTCCATGGTAAGCCTAGAGGGCTCCAGATGATATGCAGGACAGAGGGATCAGAGGGGGATGGAGAGGGCCCTGCAGCTGGGGACTCGGTAGGAGCTCCTAGAATTTTTTTTTTTTTAGACAGAGTCTCACTCAAGTTGCCCTTAGTAGAGTGCTATGACATCATAGCTCACAGCAACCTCAAACTCTGGGCTCAGGCAATCCTCTTGCCTCAGCCTCCTGAGGAGCCAGGACTACATGTGCCTGCTACAACACCCGGCTAGTTTTTCTATTTGTAGATACGACGTCTCACTTTGCTCAGGCTGGTCTCGGACTCCTGAGCTCAAGCAATCCACCTGCCTCGGCTTCCCAGAGTGTTAGGATTACAGGCATGAGCTCTAGAACTTCCTAGAATTTTATCTCTTAGCTGATGTAAATCAAATGTTGCTCATTTGCAGTATTCACAATTTTGGTCACAACCTTACAACCTCTCCTATTATTTCCCAAATATCTTAGTTTATATACACAAGCATCTTTAAAAACCCAGTACAAGGAAACAAATGTTCTTATAAATGGAAAATAAATATCATTTCCTATAAATAGATGGGAGCCATGAAAAAACATACAATCAACACAGTTTAATTTCACATAGATATTGTTAAGCATGAGAGGCCCCAAGCTTGAAGCTGCCCTCTGTGTAAAGACGGTCTCAGACCATGCTGCTATAGGTCCACTACGTATGTGGCTATGTAAACTTGAACTCAAATTGAATACAATTTAAAACGAAGTTCTTTAGTTGAAGTAGGTAATTTTCAAGCGCTCAATACCACATGGGGTTGGCAATGCCATATCGAACAGCATGAATCTAGAACATTTCCACCATCACAGTAAGTTCCACTGGACAGCAATGCTGTAGAACTAAACTGAGATTCATGCCTTCTCCCCAGGCGGGGGCTGTGTCTAGTTCCCTCTCTGACTTCACAGCTCTAGCCCATAGATTTCACTCCCATACCTCTGGTCTCCATTTCATTCAGCCCCTGCCGGAGCTCAAGTGTCCACCCTGGAGAGACCGAGCCTGATGTCCTATTCCTCACCTCCTTCCCTGCCTGTCGGCACCTGCTTTCTCCTTCCGAGTTCCCAAGGGCCTTGCCCTCCTTGTCACCATCAGAAAACAGAGGTCATGCAGTGAATTTCAGGAACTGAATTCTTGGAATTGGACTCGCTGCTACATCCTCTCTGCTGGGCCAGAAACCGGCAGGAGACACAGGCTGATAGGGGCAGGGAGCCAGTTCAGACCCTGCTATCTCAGCTGAGGAGCTTGTGGCAAACCCTTCCTGCAGCCTCCCCAGCCTGGCCCTGGAAGTGAGCTGACTGCAGCCTCCAGGGCTCTCCAAAAAGGAAGCTTTTTGCTCTCCCAGGAACCAAAAGGCCTTCACCCAACTCTCAGGCCGCAGGTTGGAAATTAGTGAGGGTGACTGGGGGCAGGCTGGGCTTGGCCCTGACCAAGGTCAACCAGGTGACCTACTCCAGCCTGGAAGGTCATTCAGAGGCCTTAGAACATGGAAGGGCTGTTTTGTGGGAATCCTTCATGTTACAGTGGGGAAACTGAGGCCCAAGGAGGGGAGGTGGACTTCCTAGGGTCACAGGCATTTAGAAGCAGAGCCAAGACTGGAATCTGAGCTTCCTGGCCGTCAGCTCTGAACCCCCTCCTTCCCTTCCCTTCTTCCTGTCTTTCTTCTTTCCTTCGTTCCTGCACTATCTTCCCCAAATGCAACGAGATTTTTGTTTAAATAATCACTATTTAAAAATATACTAAAATACAATGGCAGCAATGGCCAAGTGCTTAAGGAATTGGGCTTGAAATCTAATAGAGTCTCCCCGTGCAGGTTTGAACCCTGCTCACTGTGGAAGTTGGCACTTCTGGCCTGGCAGGGTAGCTCACGCCAGTAATCTTAGCACTGTGGGAGGCCGAGGTGGGTGGATCACTTGAGCCCAGGAGTTCAAGACCAGCCTGAGCATGAGCAAGACCCTGACTCTACTAAAAATAGAAAAAAAAACTAGCTGGGCATTGTGGCAGGTGCCTGTAGTCCCAGCTACTTGGGAGGCTGAGGCAAGAGGATCGCCTGAGCCCTGGAGTTTTTTGAAGTTGCTGTGAGCTGTGACACCACAGCACTCTACCCAGGGTGACAGAGCGAGACTCTGTCTCAAAACCAAACCAAAACCAACAAACTAAAATTCAGACCAGTGTGAAGAAGAAAACAGAAGTCCTGTCACCTTGGGGGTCAACATTTGTTATGTTTGGGATATAGGATTCCTCAATGCGTCATGTGTGTTTTTTCCAAAAGTGGGATTCATCTTTGCCCACTGGTTTATATCCTGCCTTTTTCTTAAAATCAGGTTTTTTGAGGTGTAGTTATTAACATGCAGTAAAATTCTCCCCTTTTTTTTGGTGAGAATGCAGTTCTATGAATTTTTTTTGAGACAGAGTCTCAAGCTATCGCCCTTGGTAGAGTGCTATGGAGTCACAGCTCACAGCAACCTCAAACTCTTGGGCTTAAGCGATTCTCTTGCCTCAGCCTCCCAAGTAGCTGGGACTACAGGTGCTCACCATAATGCCTGGCTCTTTTTCTGTTGCAGTTGTCACTGTTGCTTCAGATTTGAACCCTCCAGCCTCGGTGTATGTGGCTGGCACCCTCCCCTCTGAGCTCCAGGTGCTGCCAGTTCTATGAATTTGACAAATATATTTTACTGTGAAAACTCCCTGAGTCTTAGGTCATGGGTGTCCTGCCATGTCAGTGGAAATAACTAAAATGCCCAACTGTAAGGGAACTGGTTTTATTTTTTTTTTTTTAGAGGGACTCCTCATGCCAGGATGTATTTAGCCAGTCTTCTAGGGTAAGGCAAGGACGTTGTGTCCATCCTTCACTCTGATAAACACCCCTATGGTGAACACCTTCTTCTTTTCTGTGCTTGGGAGAGAGCTGATCCTCGGAGCACTGGTCACATGGAAGCCTTTATCCCCTATTGGGCCCCAGCATTCTCCACCTCACTGAGCTCCTGTCCTCTCCCCCGACTGCAGGAAACAGGCTGGACGAGGGCTCAGATGTGGAGTCAGAACCTGATCTCCCACTGAAGCGGAAACAGCGTCGCAGCAGGACCACGTTCACAGCTGAGCAGCTGGAGGAGCTGGAGAAGGCCTTCGAGAGGACTCACTACCCGGACATCTATACCCGCGAGGAGCTGGCACAGAGGACCAAGCTGACCGAGGCGCGCGTCCAGGTGAGGAGGACCCAGGGCTGTTCCTACCTTAGGTATATTCCAGACACTGGATTAAGAATCCCAGGGTGGCCAGGGGCAGGGAGTTTACCTGCCCCCACTGATGGGAGGGTTCCAACAGGTGTTCTAGGGACCACGTAGACAAGTAGTGCCACCAACAGGTGATGCAGAGTCAACGGGCAGTAATTGTCAGTTGACTGAGCAGTTGACAGCTCAAGGGGTGGGGGGATGAAGGGAGAGCTAGAGAGGGAGAGAAGAGGGAAAGGGAGGGAGGGCAGAAAAGGAAGAAAGAACGATGGAGGAAGAGGAGAAAGGAAGGATGGAATGAAAGAAGGGAGGGAAGGGAGGGCATTCATTCAGCCCAAAGAGAAGACTCGGGGAATATAAAAATCTCCAAATCTGGCTCGGCTCTCATAGCACAGTGGTTACAGGGCCAGCCACATACACCCAGGCTGGTGGGTTTGAACCTGGCCCGGGCCAGCTAAAACAACAATGACAACTGCGACAAAAAATAGCCGGCGCATTGTGTCAGATGCCTGTAGTCCCAGCTACTTGGGCGGCTGAGGCAAGAGAATCGCTTAAGCTCAAGAGTTGGAGGTTGCTGTGAGCTGTGACACCACAGCACTCTACTGAGGGCGACATAGTGAGACTCTGTTCAATAAATCAATCAATAAATAAAATCTCCAAATCTCTGAAGAGGGGAGGAAGTGACAAAAACAAGCCTAGCTCCCTCAGATGGGTAATGAGCTTGCTGTTGTGGGAAGCAGAGAATAGAGTGGTGGGGCACACTCCTAGTAAGTTAGCGAATCAATGCAGGGCAGGCAGACCCAAAGACCTTGAGCATCTTCCCCACGTCCTCTGTGAGTGCAAAGGAGAACAGAGAGCAAGGGCCTGCTGGGGGCCTAAGGACTGTCCCCACCCTGCTGTGGAGGGCAGGGGACTTGCCTCCCTGCCCCAGGCTGAGCTCTCAGATTCCACCAGGTCTATAGGTCATCTCCAAGTGCAGCAGCGTATCTGTGGGCCCTGCTGGAAAGGGCTGAGACGGAACGGGGAGAGGAAGAGGCAGGGCAGGTCGTGAGGAATGGCTCTTGGGGGGACCTCTCCTGGCTGTCTTCTCCATGGACAAGAGAGATAGGTCTGCAGAGCAGCCACCCAAACTGATCCTGGGGGCACCTCCACCCGAGAGGAGCCAGCTCTCATCAGGCACCCACTCAGTGCCAGCTGCAGTGCTCAGGGTCTCACACGTGACCTGGTGGAAGCTCAGACCCCCCCACATCAGGTCGGTACTGCCACCCCCCTACCCCCCTACCCCCACAGGTGCCAAAACTGAAGCTCAGAGAAGAGTTAAGCCCAAGGACACTGGCTGGATAGTGGCTGAGCTGGGCCAGCGGCCACCAAGGCCCACGTTCTCTCCCTCCGGGGTAGGAAGAAGTTGATTCAGAACCTGGAATTTGAAAGCAAGAGGGACTATCCTAGAAGCAAACTGGCATTTCCGCACTCTGGGAACCAGGGGACACCCCTCTCTGGGGTGGGGGATCCTTGGCTGCCATTGAGGGACACCCCAAGGGGCAGGCGGCAGCCAGCTCTTCTCACTGCCTCCTGTCCTCCCTGAGGTGACATCGGAGCCCACCCCAGCCCCGGGGTTCCCCCACCCCCTCCTCCTGCAGCTGTTCTCCACACATTCCTGGCCGCTTTCTCATCCCCACGTCTGGAGGCCCCTGAAGCCTGACCACTCCTTGTAAAATTTCCTGGCTGTAAGGGCAGTGCTTTTATTGGCCCAGGGGACCCAGAAACAGGTGTCACTCAAGGTCCAAGGAAAGAAGAGGTCTGGAGATGGAGAAGTGGCTAGAGCCCCGGCCGGCAGCCCCATGGTGAGGCCAGGCCTGCCTGTGTGTGGACTCCCCTGCCGTGCCCCGGGCTTCCCTGGTGCAGGGACGGGGTCTCTCTCCTCAGACTAGGAGCTCCCCACTGCAGGGGCAGGGTATCCCTGCTCCCACTGCTCTTTAGCCTGAAGGCTTTCTCAATAGGAAAGAGAACAAAAGATGTTGCGTTTTTGAAGAATAAACAAAGGCTTGAGGAGTCCTCAAGGGACAAGTAGGAAGTGTCTCCAGTCCAATATAAAGGTCTTCAGAAGACAGCTCAGGACTGAGAGCCTCTGGTCCCTGACTCTGGTCAGCTGTGTTACTTTCAATAGGTTATTTTCCTGTTCAAAGACCTAGTTTCCCATGTATAAATAAGAGGATGGAATTCCAGGACCCTTAAAGTAGAAGAGTCCTTACTTACTGACAACAAGGCATGTCTTGTAAGGAGACGGAGAGCCTCATGACGGGCAGTGTTGAAGCAAAAGCACAAACGTGCAATTGATCTGGAACTCCAGCAAGAGGATTCTTGCTATGGACCTTGCAACAGGACCTCAAAGTTCTCTGAGTGTTGCTGAGAGGATATAGCTTTATACTTTTGAGGTCTTGGTCGCTGATTTTAAGAGTTTACCATCCTGGGATTTTGCAATCCTGACATCTCATCCCAGTGGCCCTGGGAGATGGGTGGGTTAGTAGAACGGCTCAGGGCAGGCTCAGAGCTTAGGTGTGGACTCCACTCCATCACCCACCCTCTCCACCCTCAGTCTCGCCACCTGGAAAATGGAGGTGATAATAATAGCATCTACTTTGTTCTGAAGATTAAATTACATGTTAGAAAAAAAAGGAAGTACCCAGCATACAGAAGTGCCCAAAATAGGGGCTGTTATTATTAAAACTCCACCAGTTCTTGGCCTCCCCAGTTCAGGCCCCTTTGCAGCTCCAGATTCATTCACCTGGCAGTCATTTCTCAAGCACTAACTATGAGGCAGGTGTGGTTCTAGGCATTGGGAATTCAGTGGGACAAAACCCCTGGCATTCTAATAAACATACGAGCAGGCAAACATTATGTCAGGTGGGGATCTGGTAACCAAACAGTGGCCTGTTACCCCTCTCTGGCTCCCCTCTAGCCCTGCTTCCCCACAGGGGAGCCTCTCCTTGAAGCCTGCTGGGCATTACAAGGTACCTGCAACACCCCTGCCTCTGCCAGCAGGAAGCCAAAGCCCAGTGAAAAGTGCAGAAGGAGTGTCAGGTGGGAGAACCCATGACTCCTCTCTCTGGAGGAATTTCCATTTTTATACAGCTGGTGGTCCAACCCCAATCTCACATGTATCTTCTTTAGAGGTGAATAGATCTGCTGTGTCCTGAGCATCACAGTGCTGTTTCTTACAGAAACAGAAGCCACAGGGCTGATGGGTCCTGAGGTAGCCCTGTGGCATCTCCCACAGCTGCCTGTGAAAACGTCCCCATCCTTCAGATGATTGACATCAAGATACTAGTGATGTCCCAGCATCTAATTTGGAACCCTGCTAAATGTTTGCTTCTGGGGTTGGAGACTCAAAACAGGACATGGGGGGGGGGGGGGGAGGAGCTCTGAACAGAAATCCCATTTGGGGGATTCCCCCAATGGAAGAGGTTGAGGCAAGAGAATCGCTTAAGCCCAAGAGTTGCAGGTTGCTGTGAGCTGTGGGCGACATAATAAGACTCTGTCTCAAAAAACAAACAAAAAACAAAACAATCTCACCAGCGGGACGCACTAATTGACAACAGACATGGAATATTTGAATAACACTAGATAGCATTTACAGCACAGTTCTTACATGCTGGGCATGAGGCACCTACATTATCTTTATCCATCCTCACCAGAGCCCTGTGATGTAGGTTGATTTTTCTCTCCATTTTGCAGATGAGAAAACTGAGATTTAGCTGAGGAAAGTGGCCTCCTAGAGACATAGTTAATAAGACACTGTGTTGGGATTGGAACCCAAGTCTGCCTGCTCACGTTCTTTTCCTCTGTGCAACATTAAGAGAAGGGCCAAGTAAAATATTCTGCACCGTTAACAGCTGGTGCCAATGGTGCTCCAGTGCTGGGATCAAGAATGAATAACAAAACTTAGCTCCTGGCTTGGCTCCTGTAGCTCAGCGGCTAGGGTGCCAGCCACATACACCGGAGCTGGTGGGTTTGAACCCAGTCCGGGCCTGCAAAATAACAATGACAACTACAACAATAAAAAAATAGTCAGGCATTGTGGCAGGTGCCTATAGTCCCAGCTATTTGGGAGGCTGAGGCAAGAGAATCACTTAAGCCCAAAAGTTGGAGGTTGCTGTGAGCTGTGATGCCTCGGCACTCTACTGAGGGTGACATAATGAAACTCTGTCTCAAAAAACAAAACAAACCAAAACAAAAACGTAGCCCCTGCTTCCAAATAACTCAACCCTGATTGGGGATTCTAGGTAGGGTGCTGAGGCCACCGTGGTTCCCTTTGGAGCCTTTATTTCCTCATCTGAACATGCGCAGCTTGCTCTAGCAGCGGTTCTCAACCTGTGGGTCACGACCCCTTTGTAACAATGAAAATACATCACAGCATTAGGAAGGTTGAGAACCACTGAGTCTAGACTCTGGCAAAGAGCCCTGCCAGATCAGCCAGCCCAGAGAGTCTCTGGGACAATAACAGTTGTATGTAGCCGACGCTGTTCTAAGCACTTTGCTTGCGCTAACTGTTCTGACATCCACAACTACCTGGAAGATGGGTGTATTTAGCCTCATATGGGATAAAAGAATTTAGCCAGGAGTTAGAGGCAGGATCCAAAACCCAGGCAGTTGTCTCCAGAGTCTCTGCTGTCAACCATCAGGTCACACTTAGTGAAAAGGGAGGTGCTTGCTGGGATGGAGGCAGCCCTAGGGAAACAAAATAACAAGGAAGAAGAGATGAGAGAATTGACAGCCAAGGCATGCCGTGTCCTCCAGGAAGTCCTCCTGGATCCTGAGAGGTACAGTCAGAGGTCCCTCCTCTGATGTCCTTAGAGAACATTACACATCACCTGTCTGAGCTTACTGTGCTGATCAGCAGCTGACATGTGCCCAGGCAGAGGGCAGCTTGGGGGCTAGGACTGCACCCTGTCCATCTTTCTGTCCTCAGGATCTTGCTTGGCACAGAGCCAAGTCCCAGTAAAGCTCTGAGATGAGGAGGAGATAAAGCAGGGGGGAGGGACGGGAACAGAAAGAGAAGGGAAGAGAAAGGAAGGAGGAGGAACGCCTCTAACTCTAGCCAGCACTCTTCAAGGAAAATACAACCTCTGCTAAGGAGCAGCCACCGCGTGGCTTAACCATTCCATGACCCACTCGGACACTTGTGCCACATTTGCATACCATCCATCTTGTTATTTACTTTTTAATGAAATCAATGTGTGTTTAAAACAAAAGTGCACATCACACCCCAAAAGAGAAGGCAACCATAAAAAACATGCCCGAAAGCAAACTGAACAAGGTGGTCAAACGTCACCTACGAAGGCCTTTGCTGTGTCCTCTGGGGGAATTAGCAGGTGCTGGAAAGGCGCTTCGGATGCCTTAGCACCGGACTGAAACCTTCCCTGGATGTGTTAGCACTGAACTGAGACCTTCCCTTCCCCACGCCCAGCAGGGCAGAAAGGGAAGTGGACTGGAATGACCTTCTCACCCCCATGGTCAAGGTGATTTAATGTCTGTATCACTCACCACCAAGATGTCTCTCCAACAAGGAGTACTGTTTGGGAAACACTGAATTAGTACAGAGACCTCCCCAACCTGCCCCCAGGAGGCTGGGAGTAGAGCTGGGAGACAGTACTGGTCCCATGGAGGGTTCCCAGTACCCTCAGTCTGATGGGCCAGGAATTTTGGGTTTCTAGGGGAGCCAGTCTCTTTCCTGTCTGGTGTGACTGTCTCATCTCCTTTCTCTGTGAAACCCAAGTCAGAGCCAGCTGCCTAGAAAGCTGGACCCTTTTTTTCCCACCCAGGAAGGAACTACTAACATCAGAGGCATATCAGCATCCATTTCAGACTGTCCCCCCATCTCGGCAGATGGTTCTAGAGGGGTGGGGGCCAGTGATCTGGTACCAGGGGAGGTTGTCACCTTCATCCCGCCTGAGCCTTGTGGCCCCGGCCCTAGCAAAGACACCCCAGAGCCATTCCTGCCTTTCCCTGTTCATTCATTCATCCATCATTCACTCAATCACTTGTTCAACAAGTATTTGTTGCATACTGACAGAGCACAACACAGTGAGCAAGGAATGCACAGTCTCTGCCTGTCCTGCTGAGGCCTTGGGGTGAGATGAGGAGCAGTGCAGCCAAGACACATGTACTCTGCTCCTGGGAAGGCACGAAGCTATCTGGACTGCCTTAAACTTAGCCATTAGGGAGTCGAGTCAGAGAAGAAGGCAACTGAGCTGAGCTCTGAAGGCCAAGGAGCCACCCACAGGAAGAGTATTCAGGTGTGAGGGAAGAGCATTCATATGTGAAGTCCAAGGGTGGAGCCCCGTCAAAACAGCCCCTGCTTGCACCCTCATTCTCTTTCTTCCAGGGAATTGCAAATCTAGAGAAGTGGGGTCTAGAAAGTCAGACTGATTTAAGTTTGAAGCTCAGATCCATCACATTCTAGCTGTGTGGCCTTGGGCAAACCATTTGGCCTCTCTGAGCCTTGGTTTCCCCTTCTGTAAAGTGGGAATGGGCAGACACGTGAAGCACCAGCCCAGTGCTTGGAGGAAGGGAGACTCAGAGAGGTCAGGTTGTTTCCCAGTAATGTTTGATAGATCCCTCTGTGTGTGTGTGCGCACATGTAAGCCACCTGTTTCAAGGGGCCCAAGCTGTGTAAGTAAAGTCGGGTCTCAGTTTCCAGACAGAGATCTGTTTACACATCTGAGTACAGAAGGCAGCTCTCACTAAGGTGGGCTGTAGATGTAGGGCTTCCTCCTGGGGGCTTCCTGGAGGAGGTGGGGAGTAAATGGGATGGTCAGGCAGGTCAGGTGTTCCTCAGGAAAGGAGCAGCTGCAGTAGAAAAAAGCCCTGGACTGAGAGCCACATAGACCTGGCGGGGCCACCAACTCTGGACAAATCAACCACTTTCTCTGGCTCTCAGTTTCCTCATCTGTAAAATGGGGATAATGATAAGATCCCCTCCTTACTGGTGGTCTTAAGGACAGATGAGGTCACGCCTCTGAAATCACTCTGCCAATGGTCCCAAGCTGCACAAAGCTGGGGTTTCCTTCTGTGATGGAGGATGCTGGCTGGATGGGAGCATGATGGTTCCAGGGAATGGTTTCAGCTGTGCTGCAGCTCTGCCAGGAGCCAGGCCAAAAGTTCTCTGCTGTCTGCTCTCCATCTCCCAGGTCTGGTTCAGTAACCGCCGTGCCCGTTGGCGTAAGCAGGCAGGAGCCAACCAGCTGGCAGCCTTCAACCACCTTCTACCGGGAGGCTTCCCACCCACTGGCATGCCCACGCTGCCCCCGTACCAGCTGCCGGACTCCACCTACCCCACCACCACCATCTCCCAAGGTGAGTGTCCCAGCCCCACCCTGGCATCTCAGCAGCTGCCATTCCTCCCTTCCCCCTTTCATTCTCACTTTCCTTTCACTTACAAGGTTATTCTTTCCATACTTTCACATGGTAAGACTATTAAGAGAAAAAGACACAGTCCTGTCAACAGGCCACAGAGCAAGGGGTCAACAAGGCAGCCTCCATGCACCTGCTTAGAACCAAGTTTCCCAAAGGGGCGAGTGTGCACGGATCTCATGGGGATCTTATTAAAATGCTGGGCTGGGTTGGGCCCAAGATGCTGAATTTCTAACAAGCCCACTGGTGATGCCCAAGCTGCTGGGCCTTGGACTGTGCTCTCAACAGTGAGGATTTGGAGCACCTGCCAGAGGTACTGAGCAGAGCCGCTTTGGAGGGAAAAGGCCAGCATGTTCTCCAAGAACTTTGGGACAACATGTAGCCACAGTCTTTGCTTTTTTTAAATGACAGAATGGTATCAGTGTGTGTGTCGGTGTGTACGTTGGAAGAATTTGGGGAGAATTTTTTTTAGATTGAATTGACCTCCAATTCGTGCCAATACAAATTTATAAAGGAGCTTAAATAGTTTTCTGGGACCTCATTTTTTTGCCCCCCTCTCTCAAAAGATCCATTTTAAGAGATGGATAAAAGTCAGCCTCCTTTGAAAGCAGTGTCTTCTGAGAGATTCCCCACTCAAGGTCAAGAGTCCAGTCTGTGCTGAGTGAGGCTAGTACCCTGAGGTCCATCTGGGAAGGAGGCATAACTTAGGCCCAGTTCTTCAAATGGCTTAAAGTGTCAGATTCCCTTCTGGCCTTGGAAAGGGGTGGCCAGACAGAAGGGGGTGAATGGGTGGGAGAGGCTAGGGGGGTCAATAGGGCTTTTGGAGGGGCAGAAGTGAAAGGCTAGGTCCTGGAAGAGATGGTGAGCCCCACAGGGGGGAAGTGTTCCCACCTGCCCTCCCTGAACCTGCACTATTCTGCCAGCACACACCAGAATTCTACCACTTGATATCTACCACATGACACCACCTCTTAAGGAGGTCAAGGAGAGAGTCAGAGAATATTCCCATTCATTCCATCCCTGCTGTGATTATTTTTTTGGAGATAGAATGTCTCTGTTGCCTAGGCTAGAGTGCCTTGGCCTCAACACAACTCACAGCAACCTCACACTCTTGGGCTCAAACAATCCTCCTGCCTCAACCCCCCAAGTAGCTGGGACTATAAGCTCTCACCACAATGCCTAACTAATTTTTCTAGTTTTAGTAGAGATGGGATCTTACTTTGCTCAAGCTGGTCTCCAACTCCTGATCTTAAGCGATTCTCCCACCTCAGCCTCCTTAAGAGTGCTAGGATTACAGGCGTGAGCCACTGTGCCTGGCCACCACTGTGATTCTTAATAAGAAATTGAACCAGAGCTGAGGATGGGAGGACCCCAACCCCTGAAGCCTGCACCAAGGGGCCCTGACAGAGCAGAATAGCAGCCCAGCAGTGAGAAGCAGAAATGGCTCCAGAGTTAGGTCGTTCAAACCCTGGTCCCACCACCCACTTGCCATCCTGTGCCCAAACCCACTAAGCCTTGGTGGGCACCAAATTCTTGCTTCATAATTTCAACAGAATCTTTAAAAGCACCTGGTGAGTGGTTGATGCTTAGAAAATGGGACAGGCCTGGGTAGATTGACACAGTGACCAAGATCTGACTTTTAGTCCAGTTGACATCTATTGAGTGCCTACTGTGTGCCAGGCATTGAGCAACATGGCCAGTATACAGTTGCCTAGGGGATGTCTGGAATTGGCGGTCAGTCCAGGCCTGGCCAGTCTAGTGCCTGCCCAGGAGCCATCTTGCTTCACCCCATGTAGCGTGAGAAGGGGGTGCCTCCCCTCCAAGAGAGGGAGAATGGGAGGAGGCCCCAGGCTTCCTTCTGCCCTTGGAGGCCTGGCCTCCAAAGTGAGGCCACTCGCTCAGGACTTCTCTCGGGGGTCTCTCCACAGATGGGGGCAGCACCGTGCACAGGCCCCAGCCCCTGCCACCGTCCACCATGCATCAGGGTGGGCTGGCTGCGGCTGCCGCAGCCGCCGACACCAGCTCTGCGTACGGAGCTCGCCACAGTTTCTCCAGCTACTCGGAGAGTTTCATGACCCCGGCGGCACCCTCCAACCACATGAACCCTGTAAGCAATGGCCTGTCTCCTCAGGTAGGTGGCTGCAGCCTTTCAGCCAGGGTCTCATTGGCAGTCGCCAACCAGCCCAGCGAGGGAGGGCTGGTATGTGTGTGTGTGTGGGAGGTGCGGGGGAGACAGGTGTCACCAGGTATTTACTGGGTTTAGCTGCTGGGCTGCTAAGGACCTTGAGAGAGTTTGGGTGGGAAGTGAGAGGCGCCCCTTCCACCTTCACTCTTCAATGTCTGTGATGCATCGCCCTGGGTTCTCTTCCTCACACTTAAGACCGGCATGTGGAGAAAGGGTTTCCATATTTCTCGTCACCCACAAACAATATAGACTTGCTCTTGGCCCAACAACCATACGGAGCTTATGAAAGAAACACCACCCACTTCACAACTATTCCATCCTTGAAAGGCAGGCAGATGCAGGCTGTGCATTGGAGGGAGCCTTGCACCTTTTCCCGTAGGAGCCTGACTGTGGTTCTGGGTTTTGTTCTAGTACCAGGAGTCCCTTCCGGATTTCATACTGAGTTCCAGACCTTTCACCAGGAGCCGCCACTCTGTGAAAGGCAGGACCATGTCCTATTGGTGGAGAGGATTGTAGGTGGGGCTCTGGGCCAGGATCTCTATCTTGATTGGGTCTTCAGAACTCTATCCGTGTGTGATTGGTTGCTGATCAAGTCACTCATTGCCTGATGGTGCTGTTAGAAGTCCTAGAACCAGCTCTGGATGAAGTCAAAAAGATAAACAGTACTTGTGGTGGTTATCAGTGGTTTGGGAACCCACCGGTATCGGAAGTCCCAGTGAATTTGAGCAATGAAAGAGCTCATTTTTATAGCAACAGCTGGCTCCCAAATATCCGTGGGGAAAGGAATTAAATTCAGGACTGGTCTTATCCTGCCTCCTCACTGTCAGTGGTGAGAATACAATGCATGCAACGCAAACTGGTCTGAACAGTGGCAGGAAAGGGAAGGCTTTGCAATGGGTTTAAATCCCCGCTCCACCACTCAGGGTGATCTCAGGCAAGTTAGCATCTGTGAGCCTCATTTTATCCCCCATTTTAACCTCCTAGCAGGGGGTGTTTGCCCCATTTCACAAAGCACCTAACCCAGAGCCCTGCACAAAATAAGTGCCTGGTAAATATTCTCTTGCCCTCCTATTGCCAGGAAAATACAATTAATATAGGAAACCTATTACCTAAACAAAAAGCAAAGCAATTAAGGTCAGTGAACGACATCCTGTGAGCCACATCCATCCACCCACCTGTGTCTGTAAAGTGAGTTTTACTGGAACACGGTTATGTCCATTCACTTATGGCCGTTTTTGTGCTGTAACAGTAGAGAGCTGAATAGTTTCAAAAGAAATCGTATGGCCCACAAAGACTAAAATATTTACTGTGTGACCCATACAGAAAAGAAATTGCCGTTTCCTGGTTTAAAACATTCCCAAGAATGTTAACTTTCTGCCTGCCCGGGTTCATCGCTTATGCGCCCTTCATTTGTGTAATTGAGGGTGAATTGCATTCTAGCTCTGTCATTCATTTGCAGGGAAAATCTGGAGCAAGGCCCTTCTATTCTTTGTGCCTTGATTTTTTTGTCTAGGAAATGGGGATAACACTGGCACTTCCCTCTAGGGCTGTTGAGGGTTAAATGAGAGGATCTAGTGAAAGTACTTAGCTCAGACTGGTACCAAGTGAGTGCTGGGTGAGTGTGAACCCCTGTATCCAGAGCTCACAGTGGTGATGCAGCAAGCCCTCCCGGGCCCCAGATTACAGGGGCAATGCCACTGACTCGGCTGACCTTGACAGCCCCCACACTGATCCTCACTGGACCATCCCATTCTCTTGCCAGTATCCCAGGTGAAAAAAAAATAGAAGAAGAAGAAAAAACTCTACACACGCAATACTATCTGTAAATCACAATATTTTCTCAGTGGAACCTAACTGACCTCCTTGGGGTTCAAAGTCATGACTGCCATCTCATTTGTCCTGAGGCCTAACTGGCCGAGCTAACCCTCCAGAGCTGAGCTGGGAAATAAGACACAACATTGTCTCCAAGCTGGCTGGGTGAGGATGCTGCAGAGACCCAAGGTGCCCACACCCAGGAATGTGCTTGGCCTGGTGGTACAGAATAAATTGGGGGAGCATCCTTGGAGAGCTAAAAAGGGACTTTGAGATTGTGGGGGCCTTACTTTTCAGATGGAGGGACCCAGTGCACAAATTGCTGAGAGTCCAGGGCACCTGGCTTCCTGGCCACTGCCCACCACTCTCTCATTGCAGGCTGAGGTTTGTCCCCAAAGCAAGACTTTTGTCACAGGGCAGAGAGCCTAGCAAATAAGGTACTCCAGGCCTCCAGAGTGTGGGGGATGGGATTCAAGGGGGAGGTGGGGAAAGAGGAGGAGAAACAGACCCAGGGGCGTGAGCAGTCAGATAGAGGGGGGTCTTCCTCCCCATGGTCAGGAGGCTTCGGAGTTGTATGTCATGTTTCCCACCCTGGACTGGAAGTTCCTGAGTTGGACCCTCATTCCTTTGCCCAGCCCAGGCCTTCTGTGAAACAAAAAGCAAGAGACCCCTGGGAAGCCCCTATACCATCCCTCATGAGAGGCTGACATGATGAATCAGAGACCCTCAGAGGCTGTGCCAGAGGTTCCCACCAAAGGTGTGAAGACAGATGGAGGGTCTGACAAGGGCAGAGGGGACACGGAGGTGAACAGCTGCTGGAGGAGGGCAGACGTGTGCTTCTGTGTGCAAGCCTGGGGCTGGGGGTTAAGCTGCGTTCACTTCCTGGCAGCTGGGGCGGGGGTGTGGAGGGGGGCTCTGGATATGGGAGCTCCCGGGCACTGCTACACTCCCACTCTGGGTCTGCTCCCTCCTCTTGAGGACTTGACACCATCAGCACCTCTCTGTGGTCTTGGGAGGTTCAGGGCCAGGGTTTGCCTAGTCCAGTTGGGATCTGTAGGGAGATGACGCATAGGGACAGATCCATGTCCAATTCCTCTCTCCCCAGCAGGTATTGTTTCTCCACAGCTCACCTGGGCAACAGGAAAGAAAAGGTTTTCCACCTGGGTTGTGGGACTGCCACACTGCTCCTTTACCTGGGACAGTAGCAGGCTCCCGACACATCACCCAGTTAGTTTTTGGTGTGTTTGTCCTTACAGAAGCCACTGGGGGGTGAGTTTGGGGCTGTAGTGAGCTCTCTGGCCAGTGTGCTGTGGCCATAGGAAGACATGCTTCTCTAGTGGGTTGTCCCAAGCCCCTTCTCGCAGATCCAGCTGAGAAGTGAGGGCCATTGAACCTCGGGGACTCCATGGAGAGACTTTCTGGAAGAATTACACAGAAAAGCCATTTACTAGGGTCACTAGCACAAGTATTTATGGAGTGCCTCCTAGGTGCCTGGCACTGTGCTAGGCACTTGGCATAAATCAGCCAGTGTAAGAGAGGAAACCCCTTATCCTGGTGGAATTGACGGGATGATGGGGCAGACAGAGTAAACATAACAAAAAAGCCAACTCCTGCAGCATGTTTAATACCAATGGTGACAGGGACAGCTAAACTTTCTGGAGCCCTAGGACATTCACACCCTGTTATGAGTGTTTTACATTTATCCACTCCAAGGGCAGAGCCAGGATTCAAACCCAGGTCTCTAGACCCTGAAATCTAACCCCTCACTTTTTCTTCCCACTACTCAGAAGTCCACACCTGGTCCCTCTTTTTAGAGTTTGGCTGGCAGCAAGGAGAAATCGTTTAGGGACACCAAGCCTTGGACGTGGGGGAGCAAAGAGCTCGTTCAACTCATGTCATAGATGAGAAAACTGAGGCCTGGGATGATGAATCAGAGATCCTCAGAGGCTGTGCCAGAGGTTAGGGGCCAGTGGGCACTACTGAGGCTTTTTACAGGAAAAAGCCTTTCAAGAGGTTCAGACACCCTTGTGGCTTGGTTCCCTCATTGTCCCCCACACCTCCCATACCTCCAGCTTTACGTGATTAGGGATGAGAGTTACTCATGTCCCAGCTTTGTGCATGGTCCTTCCTCAGAGGTATATTAAACAGGAATCCTGCCTGTCACACCTCATTCCTGAGGAAGCTCATCCAGGGTTAGGGTGCCCCACTCCCACCCCCTCTCTCCCTTTTGCTCCAGGCTGAGGATCAGTTACTTGGTAAATGACTCAGAAAACAATTAGGACAAAAGGAACTTTTGTAACATAATTGACTTTGAGTACTCTGATAGCTGCAGATCAAGCCCATCACACCAGTCCTGTCTAGGAACAGTGAGCAGAGCTTGCTCCTAGGGATCATGGGCACAGACTGGGCCCTAGGGATCCCCAGTCTGATGGGGGAGAAGCCCCTGTCCTCAGGAGCTCCTACTCTGATGGAATAGACAAACCTCTTGTCCTCAGAGGTGGTCTGATAGTTAGAAGCACAGCCCTCTCTTGGAGAATCTGCAGCATGATGGGGAGACGCATTAGAAAGTCACTCAGAGCAGCTGCTCTTACCAGCCAAGAATCAGGAGAAAAGTCCTGCCATTTCTATAGCCCTTTGGGATGGAGGCTACAGGTGGGGTGTCCTGGGATCGAGGCTGTATGGTCTGTCCCCAGTGGAGGAAGCCACATCCATCTCCTGACCATTTTTAGATACCAGTCTTTTTTTTTTTTTTTTTTTTTTTTTTTTTTTGTGGAGGTATACATATTTCACCCTTTGTGTTTTGGGTTGTGGCCACATGCACCTTTTTTGGTGTGTTCAAACCCTGGTGGGGACATATAAACAATTATGACATTTTTAAAAAAAATAAAATAACGGGGCTTTGTGGGGGGCACGTTTTGTCCCAGCTAGTTGGCCG